>WOGR01001335.1:0-23908 GCA_015342045.1 Leptinotarsa lineolata | reverse complement strand
TATATATATGCTCTGATTCCAAAGTAAGGAGGGCCAGCACGGAAAAATCATAAGCCATGTGAGCCACAAGATCGGTTTAATAAGCAAAAAGTTATCCATTTCAGAGCTCATTTGAATGAAGTTTCACAGATAACTTAAAGAAGACAGAAGTTCACCAACTTAGTTTAAATATTTTCAGGCGTTATTTGAAAAGGTATCAACACATTCTCATTGCCAATTTTCAAACTGTACAAGATTTCCCAATTCGAATTTTCAATATGGAATGAAAAAAAATCAGCTGGTATAATCTTGACTTAGCATTTTTGGATAAACCGTCTTTGATATATTTCCATAATCGTTCAGTTTCGAAACACCATTTGAATGGTCTCTGAAATGGGCAAATTTATCCTAATTTAACCAACGTCTTACATCTCATATCTTTGACACATTGTATACTCAAAGTTCACATTTATTTTTTAGAGAAACAGTCTAATAGTTGTGATGATTATGTAAATTAAGCAAACTATTCACAAAATAGTTGTCGAATTATTTGCTGCACCTAGATAATTATCTTTCATGTGATATACCTAGTACTTTTCCTCTTCGAGAACATGTCCCAACTCAATCTTCTTTTACCCAGTTAGTGTGGAGGGTATAATTGCAGCTAGCTGCAAAATTAAAATTAAATCAGTAGTAGCTAAAATCGTGAAACGTTTTGTCCATTCTTTATTGTCCGTTCTGTGTCATGCTTTCAATAATTGTCTAGAAATTTCAACCTTTCCAGAACAAATAAAGTGAGCTGTAGTCAAGCTGTTACTTGAAAAATGAGAACACAATGATATGATGAATCATCGGTCATTATTTTAAGAAGGCTTCTATGTTTTTATAAGACTACATAATTGTGCCACGATTTTCAGCATGAGTTCTTTGGAAGGAAAAAGACAGAAACTACATTATTCGGTTCCGTTGATCAAATTCATCATTTACTTCAGCAAGACTTGTGCGTCTGTGGTGTATTCTTGAATTTGAGTAAAGCCTTCGACAGAGTCCATCAATCTATTTTACTTTACAAAATTTTTTATTATGGCATCAGAGAAACAGTTCTCGAACTTACGAAATCATATTTGAGTGGCATAAAATTGAAAGTATCTAGAAAGAAAAGTGATACCAAGATTTTAATTAGTATGTAGATAGTATGTATATACACACACGTTCATATGAAAGGTACCTACATTGGCAATATTAATTGATATGACTGTGATATTATCCATTTTTCTTTTTTGGAGTTGTTCAACTTTTTTTTTTTACTAACGTCTGAACATCCATCTTTTACAATCAAGTTAGATAGATCACTTCTATTGGACTCGGCAATACCAATCTAAGGATAATAAAAAGCTCAAACAAAAGCTTCCAGTATTTTAAAATAGGTCGTTTCTGGGTCTTGCCCGATTTTGCCGTTGAAACTTTTGGAGATTGTAATCAAAAAAAGACCACAGCAGAACCCGGAAACAAATGAAATTATTGACGCCAGCCTTGGAAGCCTACATTCCTACACTCTTGAGAGATATTTGTCCATTGACCGAAAATATATGCTGGGAATTTTCAACAGTCGTCGTAACCTTTTGAGATTCTCTCGAAGCACATGAATAACAATCCTCTTCATTCAACTAATTGAATCATTACTGAGAGTATCTTAATTTGAATGAATCTACACGACTATAGACAACAAATTAAAAAGTTTACGTATTGTAGGTTATATAATATACTGGAGAGAGAAGGTAAATGTCATGGACAAAATGAAGAAGTGAGAGCGGATATTCCATGATTGAATACTCATTGGAATTTTCGTATGATATGATAAATTTGTGTCAGTATTGTACTTGTATCAAAAGATATTGTTGAACACTGTTGCATTTTCAGCGAGGTAATATTTCAATTTTTGTTGAATTTGGGAAGAGTGTTTATATTTCTCAGAGGTGCTAGCAGCATATTGTAGAGTTATGGACCAAAAAAGAAAAAAAAATCTCTGAGTGTGAGTCTTGTGAAACAATGACAGTTGTATTTGATCGGTGAATCTACTTACTTTGGATTTGCATTGGTCATATTTTTCAAGGAAAGTATATGAGGATCTGATGTTTGGTAATTTAGTATCACTATATAGAGAATCACTTGCATGCAATCTGTGCTTTTCGATTATTATTCTCAAATTCCCCCTATCTAGAATATCTCGTAGGTTATAAAAGGTATGAATAAGCTTTCTCAGTCTTTTTGTGACTTGTCACCTTAGTATTTGATGGTTGAGGTCTTTTTTGTTATATCACATGTACACGGTTGATGTGAGTCGCATCTCGAACTTTTTATTTATGTGGCTGATTAGTGATTTGCAGAGGAAATGTCATAAATTTTGTCAAATTAACATTCGAAGTCAGTAGATTACCTATAATCGAGCCATGTCTTGATCTTTCAGAGCCCGTTTATAGACAGTTCATAGACATTTTCCCATGTTCCTCCTGTGTATACAATAACTGTGTCATCAGCATAGCAGATGAGGTGACCACAAAAGTCGGTCATTTCTGTGATACTGTTTATGTAAATGAGAAAGAAAACTGATCCAAGAACAGTGTCCTGAAGAATGCCAATAGTAACTCCTTGTGGGGTACTCAACTGTTCATCAATTTTTTTACTCTATACGCTAACTAATTCTGTAAGATTTCTAGTGTCCTATCTCGTACTCCATATGTATATAATTTTTTTATTACTAGACTATGGGATACGGTGTCAAATGCTTTGGCCAAATCAAGAAATATTGATAAACACTTCCTCGATTTGTCCAATGCATCGACAGTTTTGTCAACAAGTTCCATAATAGTATTTTCAGTGCATAATTTATTCAGAAAGCCATACTGATGTTTAGGTATGACAGAATGTTTGTCAAAGAATGATAATAATCTTTTTTTGATGTATTGTTCGAAAATTTTTGCAATATTGTTAATAACAGAGATCGACCTGCAGTTGTTCAATTGATTTTTTTACCAGTTTTATAGACTGATGTTACGACTGATTCTTTCCATTGTCGCGGCACGTCCACTGTTTGAAACGATAAATTTATAATATGTTGTACCAAGGATCCTATGATCTGTGTATGAGTATGTTTTATCATTTTAGCAGTTATTCTGTCAGGTCCCGAGGAGCAGTTATTTTTGAGATTTGCAATCAAGATAATTACTTCATTTTCATTGGTGTGTTCTAAGTACATAGTAGAATTTACAGATTTGTTTTCAAGAAACCCATTTGGCAAATCTTTAGAGAATTTTTCCAATATGTCCTGACCAATGTTTATGAAATATTCGTTGAACAATTGTATTTTACTAATTTTTTCAGCATTTGATTTTATAATTGTTATGTTTTACACATTATTTCTAGTGTTGTTTTCATTTGAAATATCTTCAATAATTTTCCAAGTTTTTTTACAATCACCGTTTGCTCCAGTCAGTTTATTTCTGTAATATTGATTTTTTGTTTTCCTGATTAGTCTGGTCAATTTGTTTCTGTAATTCTTGTATTTGATTTGTGCTTCAATTGTTTTAGTGTAATTCCATGTTTTCTTAAGATAATCCCGATACTTTATAGAATCTATGAGTTTCGNTTGATATGTTTGTTCTTATTTTTACTTAATGTAATTATCCTAGTAACCCTATCTAAGCATTGCTTGAATTTATCAATGAAGAGATCATATGCAAGTTATGTATCTTCGCAGTTCAGAATACTCGGCCAATTCTCTTGTTGTAAGAATGAATTCAGCCTCATATAATCAGTTCTCTTAGTGATGTCCCTTTTTTTGTTTATATTAATTGTATATTGTATTTTTTTCCTTTTGTTCATCAATAAAAGTACAGGGTAATGATTTGTCATGTACGCTAGAATTATTGTTGGTTTCATTTGAATTTTGTTTTTATTAAAATATTCTTGTCTAATAAATATGTGGTTTATAATAGTACTAAATCCTTGCATTATTCTGGTAGGTTCATTTATATATGATATGAAACCGTGTTCGGTTAGGATGTTTGAGTATCTTACTGTAATTTGCAGACTAATGTTAATATCGCCCATGAAAATCTCAATTTTTTTTTACTAGAGTTTGCAAAAAACTGTTCAATATTGTCCAAATATGTTTGTACGTTTATAGATGGGAGTCTGTATGATGCAGTTAAGCATATTGGGACACCACTGGTTCCAAATGTCTGACTCAGAAGTTTTGTTTCAGATAGTGGGATGATTTCAGTACTAACATTGATTTTGTTTTTCACATAGATAATGATCCCATGGTTTTGATTAACTTCACATTCATTATAGAATATATTATAATTTGGGATGTTGATTGTACTTCAATATTCCATGTTTCCGACAAGTCAATTACGATATTGTGTTTTCCAGAATCTACGTACACTAGTAATTCATCGTAGTGTTTTTTGATACTTCTCATATTGAAATGGATTATTCCAATACCTCTCACTCCTTCTCCTTTAGCCTCAAAACACTCCTGCAGACTCCCAACAATTTCCGTTTTAATTTTTTTCTCCTCATCTAAAATCTCTAAAAAATCTATCATATCAATTCGTTCCTATATGCCTAAACTTGAGGTGCGTATACCTAGTAAATGTGTAGAAATCAAATCAATAGTAATAGTGATCGTATGAAATTATCGTATCGTATCAAGTTTATGATAAATTTCAATTTTTATTTATACAACAAGAATAGTGAAAATATATCGAATGTCTAGTTTGTGAAAATATAACCATGTAAGAAATTATGTATGCGAATATTTTACAGTTTTTTAATTGGGAATTCATAGAGAAGAGTCTATCAATGTCCTCCCTGGTTCTTATTATGGCAACTTTGTTTTGGATACCAACATGAATTTTTCCAGCTTTTGTCCATACATTCTGCAGAGATGTCTTTTCAATTGTACGAGTCAGTAAATCGACTCTATTGCTTGTTAGATCTTCTCTAATTACTATTCTAGTACCTTTTAGTGATTCTTTCTTTTTGTATATCTCCTGTTTCTTTTCAAAATCTTTTAATTTTATAAATATTTCTCTTGGTTCACCTCCAACTTCTTTATTCCCCACCCTATAGCACAGAACTATATCATTTGGGGAAATGTTGATTGCCATTTTGGTTTTCAATAGTTTTATGATGTATTCTCTTGCATTTTCCTTTCTTCCACATAGAAAATTCTCAATTTGTTCCTTCGTTTTTCCTGATCTATGTTGTCAACTTTTTTTTTCAGCAATTCATTTTGTTGTATAAGTTTCGTAATATCATTTTCACATTTGTTTCTCATGTTTTCCATTACTTTTTTCAAAGTATTCAGATCATCCTGTAGGTAGGTGATTTTTTGTTCAATTTGGCTGAACTTCTTCTCGATGCCTTTTTATCACCGCACTCATTACATTATCTATCATCGTTTTTATGAAATTCGTATCTTTTTGACATCGGGTCAACGAGGAATTCACTGTCGTCTCTACTTCTCTCGTATTAACCATTGTTGTAGTAATTATGACTATTTTCCCACAAAGGTAAAAACAACAGTTTTGCTATTCAAGAGAGTTTTCGTCAATTTTACACTGTTTTCACTGTTTTATTCAAGATTTTACTAGGAGCACACCTGCACACGTCTATACAGTACGCACCATGAATGAATGTAGCCTACATTAATGAAATAACTAAGTACTTCTTTTATATTCGTTTTATTTTCTCGGCTGCTCTACAGTTACTTGCACATTGAAAACGTATTTAACAAAAAATCACTTTTTGTTTTCAAAATATCAGCATACTGGGGGTTAGTTCTGAGAAAGTATTAGTGGAAGGTGTAATGGTTTCAGCATTCTCAATTTCAGTAGAATACATTTGGATAAATGAATAGGGGAGACATGTCTAAAATCATACAGCTAAGCGCCAATCTATACATCTCTGTAATAATACACGATATAATTGTCAAATCAACATATTTATTGACCAGTCCCATTAGGTACATAATTGTGAGAACAAATATCGAAACATGTAACTTATCTATAAAACAATCTGAACAATAACACTTATAATTACGATTTTACCTCGGCGACGGTCCAAAACCCTACACTATATATGATTTTGCCCCAACATTCACACCATACATTCAGTGCACAAAAAATCGTCAAATTCATCTGAATCATAACCTGAGCAACATTCATGGGCCCAACCTTTACAGGAAGTACACTGTACTATACAATGCTCCATGCGACTTTGACAATATTTCTCAACGCAGTACAGGCAAAAATTTCCAGTTTTACTTTCTACCTTATTTTTATTTTGTTTCTTGGTTTCTGATAGATTCAGCTTTGCTATTTGAATTTTCGACTGCGACTTACTTAGAAGCTCATCTTTATACGGAGATTATGTAATTATTGGAATTTTACCTCTGAGACAGGTGACGCGTTTAGTGCTGTTTTCTACTCGAGGCATAGGGATTATATCCGACGGTGATACAACATAATGTGAATTGACAGGTCGGGTGAATGTAGAAGAAGTGCCGGATAACGAATTGACAAGAAAAGCTGAAAATTGTCCAACTGGCCGTTCTTGCAACATAGATGACTCTAAAGATGATGTAGAAGGCATAGTGTTTGTAATTGTAGATTGAGTGGCATCTTCTTCTAGTAGAACGATTTCCGTTGTTTCAGAAGCTGTAAAATCTGCATCACTAAACACATTTTGATCTGTAGGGTATATGTCGGTCTTGGAATAACCGGAGAGAGCATTTTGCATGGAAGCCGCCCAGGCGTGAGCTGCTCCAAGATTGTTTCGCAAAAAAGTATTTACTTCCTGTATGTAATAGGTACTCAGTGGATCCATCAAACTGACGTCCAATGGTTGGAGTCTATGGATGCAGTGTGGGGGAGAGCTCAACATAATAACTCCATTGTCTTGGTGTTTCATAATCAATGAAAGGTTTTTTGTATGGGTGGAATATCCGTCCAACAAGAGCAACACAGGGTTTTCTATTGTAGGCTTTACAGATGAGATCAGATGATCTGACCATTAAACAAATATTTGCCTTTGTATCCAACAACTTTGATGGCACACTGCTATGGTGCTCGGTGGAGCGCTATCAAGCAATTCAGCCTTCATGCGCATTCTTGGAATGGGTGGCAGGTAATATCCAAAGGCAGACATGCAATCCACAGCAGTAGTCAGCTGGCCGCTCTCAGCAGAACTTGCTAAACCAACTAGCTTCTTCCCTTTCAAAGTGAGAATTCTGCTCTGTGTCTTGGGCACGGTTGTTAGACCAGTTTCTTCAACATGGAGAATATGAGTTGGTTGTGTTGATCCATCAAGCCTTCAAGCAAATTAAAAAACTTATCCCCACTGACCCTATTGAAACCCATGGCTCTTGCAATAGAAGACAGTTCAGGGTGTCTCTTTATAAAACAAGAATATCAATTCTCTCCAGCTCCTTTATTGAAATTATGATGGATACCATTGTCATCTACGAGTTGGTAAGCTAATAATCGCATATCCTTGTATGGTAACCCAAACAAACGTTGTTCCATCAACAGAACGTACTGAACTGAAGTAGCTTCTTGATCAGCTGAAAAAATTGTCTTGAATCGGCCTAATTTTTTTGTGTTGACACTGTTAGGTTATTATTTTGTCTATATTCATTAACACGATCTTGTAACGTGCTTATTGATACGCCGTAGACTTGAGGTGCATTGAGGTATCCAAAAGTTCCTTCGGTCACACTCATTACGACCTTTTTCACTTGTTCAACATCCCAGTCCTATCTAGTAGTCATTCTTGAATAATTGCGCGGCATTTTGGATCTGTACACTGAAGTAAAAAAATGTTAGAATATCAGGGTATAACCCCGTATACTAACCGATTTTATCCCATACGGTTCTGTCCCAAGGTAACCTCAATTGAACATTTGCTCACCACAACGAACACAAATAAATTCGGTTTAAACAAATAATGAATATAATATAAAAAACACATACAATGATTTAGTAAATTGCGTACCTTCATTGAAATCTTGCAGTGGTTAATTTGACGAAAATTAGATCACAGCACCCGAAAAACAATAAAACTGTTCAACTTCACAACGAACAAGGCGGCACCAACAAGTTTTTGCCGACAAATGGCTGTCATTGGAAGATCACATTGACAGAACTTTGAGTGCGAAATTCAAACAACCAACAAATATAAGGGCAACATACGGTTTTACCCCGGTATACGGTTTTGGACGGATCTCCCCTACTACTGTGATGTATTCACTTGAAACTGTAACTCAATTGACTATTGAGTTATATCCATCGAATAATATATCACCGGATCCCACTTCGGAAATGAGAGCATTAAAATGAAAACATCCAAATGATATTTTTCAGTCCCTGTGATTCAGAAGCGATAAGTATGTTGAATATTGTATTTCCATATTCTATGA
This sequence comes from Leptinotarsa lineolata, assembly GCA_015342045.1. Taxonomy (NCBI): domain Eukaryota; kingdom Metazoa; phylum Arthropoda; class Insecta; order Coleoptera; family Chrysomelidae; genus Leptinotarsa; species Leptinotarsa lineolata. The sequence continues at coordinate 15,444 of WOGR01001335.1, read as the reverse complement.
AATATGACATAAATCTCTCAATCCTGTACAAATACCAACATTTCAATGTATTGAAATAGAGGATATTATTCTTCGAATATATTTTAAGATTGAACGTCAAAAGCATACCACGACGTATTTCATTTTACAATATCGATTCTGTAGAACAAATTGGTTCGTATAGAAATATCGCTGGAATAGGTTTCTTTTTTACCCGATATTGTTATTTGCGCAGGAAACAATTTAAAGGGATTTTTCGACTGTTAAACGTGGAGTTGAGAATTGATTTGAATTATTTATAACAATTTTTATAAAGGTTATCCTCTTGTGTCTCCCCAAGTACCTCATCTGAGTTTATTAATAAATATTTCAAATATTTGAGTTATTGATGCTACTGAAATTATATGAAAATACATTTATGAATTATTACATTTTATAATAAAAGCGACATTTCATTTTGTTAATAGTTTTCAAAGGAATGACAAATGCTGTGATTCACTTATTCATTTGTTTCAATTTGTTTTCAATGGAACCGAACTAAACTTTCATTATAATTTTCTATGCTAAGGAAAATAAAATCTCACAAGGATCATATGTACGACGTTTCGGTAAAGTCTCATTTGCCATCTTTTGGTGATTGGACCTAGACTGATTCTATAGAAGTCTCTTTCTCAATTTATAGGTGTGGCAGGTACCTTCCATCTGAGTTATTTCTCTAATCTGAGTTGGTCTGATTACCTGAGCCGGCCTACCTACGTTTGCCTGCCTGAATTATCATGTGCTGAATTTTGGTCTTGGGGTTATGCAGTCTGTTTGATTTTGTGGAGTGATACGATGGATCTCCATGTTGCTGTTAACTATTGCGCGTCATCCCTCTTATTTATACAACTGGGTCGTTTTTTAATTTCGATAGCCTTTCTGATTGTTCGAGAGTGGAAATTTTCATTATTATGTTTGAAAATATAAAATATGTTTGAAATATGTTATCCCGTTAACCAGTTGTCGCACCCCTACGAACAACAACCCTCAGAAGTCTAAACTTGTGCGAGCTAAGGACTAACGAGGTATTACCTTTGAACGTGTAATTCCTAACACATTGCTAGTTGATGTTTTTTTGTTTAGAAATTGATGTAGTGTCCTGTCGCCAATACGTGTTGGAAGAGGAAGATGTGGTGACTTTTCCCTACACTGCTAATTTATGTTCATCCTTGGGTACATTGATCCGCCTGTTGGTCTAGCCGATGTGAGTCTTGTCACAGTCTTGACATGGTACTTTGTACACTCCTCGGGACTCAAGTGGAACTGATTCTTCGGATTACGGAGCATGGACCTTATTTAACGTTCTGGTACGAACGATGTTGCTATGTTGTGTTGGCGAAAGATTCTGATAATTTTTTCTGAGGTTTCTCCGACGTATAGTAGTAAGGTTGTTATGACCGGTGTTGCTTGGGTTTTCTGCTGCAGCACATTCTTTCTCTTTGAAGACGTTTGAACATCGCACTTGAAATAAATTTTCCAAGTTGTTATTGGGTGATCCCTTCAAACTGGAAAAGTCTACTATTGAGTAGACCAAATTAGTGTCAGATTTGTCGTTTCTTCAACCACAGTAATTATTTCATTATTTAAATGTGTGATTTGTCCTGGGTTATTATTTTCTATATTCTGTTCTGAGACACGAGATTCATAAAAATTCTGCACGAAACCTTCACTGAATTCATATAGCAGATTCATTGTTTCTTCACAACCGTCCTAATAAACTTCAACGTTTGAGTTTCAGAATCAAAAAATGAGCTGTTGGTGAATATAATTTTAGAAATATTCTTTATTCGGAAACATTTCCTCAGATGAGTTGAGCCCTATAGCAGTTAATAATCTGAATCTATTGAGCAATCAGTGTGGCAAAAAAATGCTAACCCTAACGACATATTCCTAGACTGTATCACTCTCTAGGCGTCACCAGCAAAGAAGGGGTGTTGAAAAACGCTATTTCTCATCTCGTTGGTTATGAATGCAGACCACGTGCATCACAAAGTGACACGTGCGTCATTATTGTCCCTCTGGCTTTCATGTTCCCATGATATCTGTGTCCAACGCGTCGCGGCGCCGCTCGAAAACGATGCCCTCTGCTAAACACGCACCATTTTTATATTTACGAGAATTAGCTATAAATTGAGCCAAATCGGCCGTTGAGACGCGTGTTGTGGCTTACACTTTGATACAGATGTGCCGAAATTGAACGATTTTTCCGCAAAAAGATCTCAGTGTAATTGGGGGATTTGCATATTCATCCGTATTATTATATTATAATACCAGTTTCCAGTCCGATAGCTTCAATTCTGGGTGTAACTGAAGATAACAATTGGAGAAAGTTTTTCACACAGTTGAACTTTAGTTAAAATCGTTCCTTATGCCTTTCCATGATATGAAATGACTGTTTCAGCGACTACGTAACACCATTAACATGTTGAACTAGTTTCTGACCTTCAGTTTGGAAACTACAATAAAAGTAATTCGGCTATTTCATCCTGTTCATCTACTTTAGATTTTATTTGAAGTATTTCAAAAAGAGAAACAATGCCAGCACAAATGCTTCGCTATCCCCTTCTCTTAGAAATCTTTGATTCCTCTTTCAGGATATATGTTGGTGAACGAACAGATTTGGAAGACTGCCGACAAAATGACTTTTATTATTTTGGAAATATGGAAAACGACTATTCGGGTGTCTTTCACGAGTACTCTTTGACATAGCCTAATATCTAGAAAAAACAATTGTGAGCCATCACGGCAGATATGGAACATCAAGAAGAATATTTTGTGATCCCTGTGATGATTGTTGGGTACTGAAATATCTATAAAAATATGTTATTGAAATATACATGGTCAAATCTAGGAAGAGATCTTAGCATTCTCACCCTACGCGTTTCCTGGACCATATCAAAATTTAGAAAGCTTTTCTTACATTTGACAAAAAGTGCAATAAATATATTTTTATGTACAGCAACAAGGACAATAAATATATTTTTATGTACAGCTTGTCAAATGTGAGAAAAGCTTTCTTAATTTTGATATAGTTCAGGGAATGCGTAGGTTGTGAGAATTTTCAGGTCTCTTTCTAGATTTGACAAGCTGTACTATAATTCATAAATAGTGGGGACTAAATTAGCAGGAAGTTTCTTTAATGAATGTCCGTTGTCCGTTATTCTATGATCATTCAGTTTCGTGGGTATAGTTTAAATAGAAGATGATAAAATATATAGAATAATAACCTGACAACAATGTTTTCGTTTTGAAGCAATAATATTTATGGGAATTTATAGTGTCTATTATTGTGGAATTTGAGTTTAGTGAACTCAAAAATCTTAGCTACTTACTGCAATATATTACTAGAGATCCTAAATTATACATATCAATAATAGATGTTTCAATATGAATTCCACCATCAATAGAAAATTAATTAATTGATGGATATAGCCGTTACTACGTAGTAAGAGATCATCATCAGAGATAATGCATATGAGAACAGCAACGTTTTCCGATGTTCGGAAACTTGCCAAAATTTGCCCAATTTTGAAGAACGGGAATGTTTCAGACATATCAAACTACAAAGCAATTTCAATTATCTCAAACTTCGCGAAGGCGTTTGAAATTGTCTTGTATAAGCACATTTACTTGTCAACACACAATCAAATAAGCGAATTTCAACATGGTTTCATGAACCACCGCAGCACTGAATCGAATCTAGCATTGTTTTCCCACTACGTGTGCTCAACATTGGATAATCAAGGACAGGTGGACGTGATATACACAGATTTTTCAAAGGCCTTTGACAAAATTGATCATAGCATCTTACATTCGAAACTGGCCTTAGTAATAAGCTACTAGACTTTTTTGAATCGTACCTTTTTAACCGTAACCAAATAGTTTATTGCAACGGATACAAAGCAAACACAATAATTGCTAAGTCTGGATCGAAGGATCGAATTTCGGACCGCTGTTGTTTTTGATATTTATCAATGATTTAAGCCCACGGATGAATTCTATGAATGTGAATGATTGCATAACAATTCAGGAAGATATAGATAATGTGTAGGCTTGGTGTGAAATTGACAACCTACATCTTTATATAGCTAAATGTAAAGTCATGTAATATACTAGAAAACATAGACATATTGAACATCCATACAATATTCAAGATAGTTTGCTAACCCGTTTTGTAGAGACTAAGGATTAAGGTGTATTTTTTGACTCTAAAATTGCATTTGCCAATCACATAAACAAAAAAGTTTTCGAAGCCAATAAAATGTTAGGATTTATCACACGGAATTGTCAAAACTTCACAAACAAAAACGCCTTAAAGATATTATATTTCTCAAATGTTTGATCCAAGTTCGAATACTGCTCAATTATTTGGAGCCCCTATTATTTCTATCATGAGTACTCAATAGAAAAAGTTCAAAGACAATTTTTGAAATTCTTGTACTTCAAAAACACTGGAATTTATCCAGATAGGAGTTCTGATCACGATAGCATTCTCAATCGCTTTCAATTAATTTCATTAGAAAAAAGAAGAAGATGGGCTTCAATAACCTTTTTGCATAAGCTACTGCACAGCCAAGTAGACTGCCATTTGTTCCTATCAGAACTGACTTTTTGGGTGCCAAGAGATCAGTCACGGCTGAATCTCACATTGTACTGCTCTGCAACACGAACAAACAGTCTCCAATTGAATATTCGTGTGAAAACTACAACTCAATATGCAGCTTTTGCGATATTAATACTTGCTCGGCGAATCATAAAAAAAATTGCAATGGAAATCTTAAAGTAATATCAAAACTGTTTTTTCTTTTTTTGTGTTGTGAGAGAGTCAGTTATTATAACCACTCTTACCAAGTATCGCAATGAATAGTTATACTATCAGTTTTTTTCTTTTGTTTCAGTTTTCTTTTTTTGTTTTCTATTCGAAGTTATATATCATTGTTATATTATATTCATATAGCATGTCAAGAATGAACATGATTTGTTATTTATTTTATCTATTATCATTACTGATGTATTTAATTATTTCCTGTAATTGGGCGTTACCTGTTGGGCAATAAATGATATTATTATTATAAAATTAAAGAATTTGGGGTAAATACACATGTTGCGTATACGCATCAGTGGTATATAATTCCAATAATTCTTTTTTGTGGGGTGCCAGATGAACAAAAAGTAAACGACAAATTTTTCAAATTTTACTCCCTCATAATTTTTTCATTGATGAACAGATTTTATTGGAATTTTTAACAGTCATACCTCGAGGAGGTCTCGAGGTATGACTGCAGTGACAATGCAGTGGTGTAGTCAGAACTTAGATGAAACTTCTGAAATTTAAGTGGTGGGTTGATTAAACAGCATATTTTCAAAATGCTATTCACTCATAACTTTTTTATTATTGGATGCATTTCTACGTAACCATTTGAAAACTTCAAGAATCCAGTAAATAGAACAGAATAGTTGGCTCTGAATATGAAGAATAGTCCATGAAATGTGGTGTCCTAGTAGACTTTTTGAATGTCTATTAATGCAAAAATAGTCATTCAAATCGGCTGGGAAATAAATATTTTATAAGGGTGCTTCCATCTTAAACGGATCACACTGTATATAATAAACTCTTTGTTGAACATGACTACTATTAATGACAATTCAATATTAAAAAAAAACTTCAAATTAGCTGAAATAAAACAGATCGTATTAACACCTTACAAGACTTTAACTAAAGTCAGAAGCCATCAAATAGCTATCACCAGACTTCGCCTCGGCCATACAAGGCTCACTCATGAATATCTTATAACTGGCGAACAGAAACTATCCTGCGATATATGCGAGACAGACCTCTCAGTGAAACATATACTAGTAGGGTGTCGTCCAATGTACACCGCGGAAAGGCTGGAGCATAACCGAACCGAAAATCTCAAGGATATCTTAGGGAAAAGCTGCCATACACAACCACTCATCTCATTCTTAACTGACATAAAGATATTACATAAATTGTAAGATACCACGTCAAACCGCTAATTATCTTGAAGGTTGATGCGGGTATTTTGTAAATAAAAAAAATATAATAAGAAAATTGTTGGTACCAAATTAAAAAGAATTTCTCAAAGTGAAAACTGTTATTGTTAATAATAATAATAACTGATAATAATCTTTATTGTTTTCTAAAACCCCATAAGGTATGAAATAAATCATGTTTCATACTCTCATCAAGCTATTAGTTTTACATAACTTTTAGATGAGTGGTTCATGTATACTTCACAATAATAATACAAGATTTTTCATAATATGAATGCATATTATACAAATACATATGAAACCACAATAATGATAAAATAAGTTATATAAATCAACTGCACCCATAAAATATCTGAGAAATAAATATATGTGAATATTATTCAGTAGTTATTGTTCGTTAGCACGTGGCCCCTTTTGAGGGTTCGATATAAACTAAAATGTTACTACACTTCTCTTGAATATGGATATTTCGTCACTACAAACCCTATTCCAAATTCAGTAAAATTTTGCTTGAAATATCGAAATCCCATTTAAAAAAATCAAAGCTCAGATATACCTACATTTTTTTGCCTAGTAGCATTAGTAGGATTCTCGTTTTTTATCTAGTTGATCTCAACTGAAATTGTAAATAAATTCAAGAATTTTTCAATCAATTCCAATTCAATAGCAATTTCAAGCATATCACAAAAAACATACAATACTTTTTTTGATATTTATTTGTTTGATTCAAATATGGCTACACAAAAAAATACAGAGCTATGACATGAATAGTGCCAGATTAACTTTGGTATTCCTCACGGTAACCACCCCTAACTATTGTTACTTTCAATGTTATTTATTGATGGAGATATGTACGTCTAACAACTTCTAGACATTTCATTACTAATTTGAGTGAGGCTATTAAGGCTACGTTTGTTATTTTTCGAGAGTTTTGACTGTCATTAGTTTTGGGTAAATTTCCTCACCGACCTGAATGATTGACATCCGAAACTCTTTCAAAATTAAAGACGATCAAAAAAACGAAAAATGCAGCCACAATTTATTATGGTTATAATAAATAGCAAAATAATCCCCTTTCATGGTCACCTTCAAATGTGATACCGATTACAATAAATCACTTCTTTCGTATACTTCAGTTTCTAACAAGTACGTACACCAATTGATACATCAATTGAAATTCAACATGCAAGATTCGCAGAATCAACTAATATTTGAATTCAATTAATTAAGCAGAAACCATAAACAAAGGTGAAATAACAAATCACATTTTCATTCACAAGAAGCCAAACAGTGAAACAAATGAAACGAAAATGAATTGCATGAATGTGTAACTGAAAATATTGGGATTTTGGAAATCATGTTTACAGTAAGCGAGTAAGTAGAATAACGATCTGTTAAAAAATTAATATCGAAAACATCAATGACTTATTCACTGAAAATTATATAAAAATTATTACTAGCATAACTTACAAGTTAAACCACTATAATAGCAATTAATCATATATTTAGAGTTGATTGCTTTTTTAAATGTTCTACAGAAAAAATGGAAGATGCCACAATGATTACAGATAACAACCCAAGAAATATAAACACAATTTTCAAAACTCACCAGTGATCATCCTTTCCATAAGCAGGATATGAATGAAAACTATAACAAATAATTTTAGAAATCTGCAGAAAATGGGCTACATACTGAATAATACAAAATTGAATAGTAGCTATGCTTCAATACAAAATTGTTCAAAAAACACGTTAACCTCTATGCAGTCCAATTATATAGTTTTTAAATATGTACTTAACCACAAATGGTGGTGAATATATACCTAAAAAATGTTTGAACTGGTTTTATACAAAATTAATTCGTTACTTTCTTTTTCAGTATATTGTCAATTAGTTTCATTATACACTACAAGTCAATAATCATTAGGTTACCGGAACAATTCAATATATTTTTTTATCAGTAGCCAATAATTCTAGCATTGAATTTAAAAAATGGAATAAAATGTGTAACCAATCCAACTAACTACCTGTCACTGAAAATGTTATTTCATTGTTTATCATATAAATATTGACAGAGCCCGGTAAAAACTTTTTTGCAGAATTGTGCAAGAGTATCTCTCACATCATCCAATGTGTAAGAATACTTTTTTGAACCTCGCGAATAATCAATCCAACAAAAACTCTGTCATCAGGAGATGTATTATAGGTTGGAACGTACGTGTTACAGTTCTGGAGTGTGGAAGAAGTGTTTTTAGGACAATTTAAATCAGTCAACGTATATAAACATCAATCAATTTCAATATCTACATGGCATATCTAAAAAAACAAATGGTTCAAAAAGTAGAGGTGGATTAGGTAATCTGCAATACATAATTTCAGCCCTGACATTCAACAGTCCTGGTGATGAGATTGTTATAAAAATTTCTGATCCAATTTTAGTGAAACTAGCTTCGTCCGTAAATAAAATTTCACCATAAATGGATGTTCGGTAACAAGAAAGAAACCATTGGTAGAAAATCACTCGTATCGAGGAATTAGAGCCGGAACCAGTTGAATGTGATAGGGATATAATAAATAATCATGCAGAATTCTCCATACTAGAACACGGGCGATATTCAAATTATTGGCAACTTGCCTCATACTCATTTCAGGATTTTGGTCAATTGAATTTAAAACAGCTACCTCAATTGCTTGAGTTACACTCCGATGTGCTCCTTTCAAGTGATGAGTTGGCTTTAAGCGTCCTGTTTCACATAATTTTCTGTGGGTGCTTGAAATCGTTCGAGCACGAGGAATCATTATATATCCTTTCCCTTCAGTAACCCCATATAAGTAATGCATTACTGCTAATTCGGTATTTGTCAAATTTACCATGTTTCTTCAATAAACAAGATTTTATACGTAAATAATATCACGTATCTAGCTAGAGAAGTGTCAAAATTGTTTATGATGACAAATTAGCACTCTAGATGTGTCTAGCCGACAAAATAATCCTAATACACTTCAACGGCCAATTTCGCATAGGGACGAGCGAATGAATGCATTTTATTTTCTATCTCAAAAACCGTTCGCCGAACAAAAAAGCTGGACACTATTTTCATGAGAAGATAGAGGGCAATTGAAAAAATAATATTTATTTGGAAAAAGGGCAGTGGCATATCATGCGTACTTTGCGCAGTTTCAGAGATATTATGGAAGAAATGGTTTTTTTTTGTTAAATATCAACATCCTGTATCTTAGACGGTTGCGGACCTATGTTCATATGCAGACGTTTTTTTTAAATCCTTCAACGATTATCGCCCCTTAGGATCATCAATCAATTATGAAACACCTCCTATAAAATGAATTCTAAATATTTTAAAAGGCTTTGTTTCGCAGAATCTGCGAAATAAACCACTACTGAAAATAAGTGAATGAGAAATAAATGACAGAAGTATACTTATAGCATAGCATCCCAACTGAGATTTTGTTTCTCAGTATGTTTACACAAACTGCCTCCAAGGTGTAATTTCCAGATACTAATGAATCGAAAATGTGTTAGAAAATAATAACAATGAACATGAATATATTTGGAATTAGTATGTTAAGAAATATTCCATAGTTCTTTTTAATTATTTTGAGAAAATTATTTATATAATACAGGGTGCATCAACGATAGGTGGGTGGACAATAGTTGCTTTCCTATTAAATATACAAAAAAATGTTTCGGGAAAAACTTGTAGAGCAATGAAAGCTATGTTTCAATAATCATACAGGGTGTCCAATAAATGAGTGACAGACCAAGCTTATGTTTCTTTAAATAAAATAATCCAGAAAATTTCTTGGGCAGACTTCTCAAAAATATAGGGTTGTTTGGGTTTATACTGGGTGGTCAAGAAGTTATAGTGAAATTTATGTCAAAAAATAGGTTCATTCAACACCAAATATCTCCTACTCGATCATATAGGATGGGGAAATTTTTTCGAATGAAACACCTTGAACATAGGGCCGGCCATCCCAGAATAGTCAACACTATGGGTGGTCTAGAAGTTATAGTGAAATCTATGTCAAAAAATAGGTTCATTCAACACCAAATATCTCCTACTCGATCATATGGGATGGGGAAATTTTTTCGAATGAAACACCCTGAACATAAGACCGGCCGTCCCAGAATAGTCAACACTATGAACTCTCAGAAAATATAGAGATTGACTTCTTTATTTCAATCGGAACTGTATCTAATTCTTGAGGAAAGTATGAAAAAGTCATTGAACAAATCTTTCTGAAATTTGTCATCGAACTTCAATTATTTTTTATCGAAAGGTTTTGGCTTACTCCTACTCCATCTTCATACAAAAAATGTAAAAATATTCCAAAGAAATGAAAAAAGCAATACATTATTTACAAAGATGTGTAGACCATGTAAAGAAGTAACTTTCAGACACAAACTGGAAGAAAAACAACTACTATCATATAAACATTGGATTACACGAAAGAAAAAACTTTCGAAACGAATACTTTTATATAAACATTGAATTATAAAAAAAAACACTTTTTACTTTTCGGTTCCATGTGAGCGAAATTTTTCCTCTTTCATATGCTTTATTGTGTGAATGATTCAATTCCATATCGAATGTTTGGAGAACAAACCGAATGTTGACCAAAAATAAAGTTCATCCATACCAAATTAAATTAAATAAAGAACTCTATGGAACGAATCATGATACCAGGGTTCGGTATTGCGAACATTTATTGAATTCAATTAGCGAGGAACCGAATATGTTTTGTATTCCACATTTAAAAATAATGACATAGTAAATAGACATAATATGCAGTACTACTCAATAGGGAACCCCATTGTATCAGAGAAGTCGATAAACAAAACAGATGGTCGATAAATGTTTGGGGGTGCATAATTGGGAATCAGGCCATATCTTATTTGTTGGAGGACGTATGGATAGACAAAAGACATAGGTTATACTACCAACATGATGGTACGTCTACCAACAACCAAAATTGGGTAAGGAGATTTTTGAACAGGTGGCGTAGGAATGAATGAATTGGAAGAAATTGACCCGTACGCTGGCCAGCCCGATACCTAGACCTCAAGCCCCTAGATTTCTATCTATGAGGATATGCTGAAGGAGAGGCCTATCGAGAGAAACCAACGACACCGGAAGGCATGAAGAATGGGATTAGAGAATTTTTCGGGTCTGTTACAAGATCCACTGTAATTGAAGTTCGAAGGGAAAGTATTGATAAACTTACTACATTTATGTATAGCTCAAAATGGAAGATTGTTCGACCATGTATTGTAAATTTGTGCGTTTAAAATTTGTTTCTTTTCATTTTGTTACTTGTTCTGTCCTCCAGCATGGAATAAAACAACGTTATTGCTTCTATTCAATTATGAAGAATGAGAAATCAAAGTTTATCATTTTTTGTTTTTTCACCACTTTTATTTGTAACTAATGTTGCTGTAGTTTCGTCCTTTAAGGACATTTTCAAACAAGTTTATTGCAAACTTATCTATTGTTTCTTTATCAATAGATAATTTTGATAAAGAACTCAATATCATTAAGCAAAATTTCGTTTGTAATACATTTATCAGAAGCCTTCTTCCCATACGGATATTATTATTCATTACGATTCTACCCATCCGTACCAACACAAAATAGCATCTTATAATAGCATGTTGCTTTTCCAATGGATAATTTCAATGAAGAACTCAATATCATTAAACAAATTATAGTAAACAACGGATTTAAAGCTGAACTAATAAACAAAATCCGTTCCAAAAAAGTCTACGCAAAAGCAATTCGGGAGGTTTTTCCTACTGATAATTCAGATGATCAAAATTATGAAACTTTAACATAATTTGGACAAACAACAGAAGAGGTGGCTTCATTTTTGAAAAAACAAGATATTAAATTTGCATATAGAACTGGAAATACGTTGGGAAAGATAGTTAAAAATAATAAACATCCAAATTCGAGAAATCAGGAGTATATAAATTAAATTGTGGAACTTGTCCTAAAGTATATGGGTCGTTCTTTTTTTCAACTTACAAGTTGTCTCCACCAGTCAGTGAAAAAAAAAGGAATTTACCATTATTTTTTCTTAATTGTATTTCAACATGCAATGTACTATACACATAATGGCTGTGCACGATTAAATAACATAAGTATGTATTGAATATTTTCATTGTAAAAAGTAAGTTACAGATTGTAAATCACAGTTGTCTCCCGCTACCTTGGCTTGCGTATAATCCATAATATGACGAAAATATTATATAACACAAAACGTAAAAATATATATTTTTTTATCACTTTTAATAAAATATTTTTAAAAATTTAAATACTTTTTGTAAATTCTGTCACGTGGGTTGTCCTTCGAAATACGCGTTTGTGCCGCTCGTCTTTGTGGCCGGCGATTGGAGGTTTAGACTCCCCTTCCCCCCTTGGTACGATTTCCCCTCTGAGATCAAGAGACGGCGCATCAGCCGCCCGAAAGCTGTGATAGGAGGTGCGTGTGTTTGTTCGGCTACCGCTTCGTCACGTATTTGATTCAAAATATATTTACTATTGTTATTTTTGATTGTCTATAATAAGAAATATTCTATGTGGAGTTTTAAATGTTATCGACTTTGCAACAAATTTTTACTCCTCCGTCACATGAAAACTCCATCACATGTTTTTTGAGACGGAGTGGTGAAATACGTGGCAGAGGGATAAATTAATCAGAAAAGAATCCAAAAAATACTGAAATAGATACACTAGTTATTATGATATGAAGCCTTCTTAAGAAATAGTGGCATCAAATGCCACTGAAGGTACTTCACTAAACATAGGCCATTTTATGTGAAGCCACCTACTGTAGATGGAAGAGATACTTGCTCACATAAGTTACATGCAAATGTCACCTATGTGGTTAATACATTACATTAGAATAAAGTAATTGTCCAGAAAGACACGAATGCAATCTTAGAATCACTAGTTTGTTCTGTTGATTCGGTATCCTGTATGAAAGGAGTTTGTTCAGAGTGCAAGAACTTATTCATAGATTATGATTTAAATAACCAAACAGAGTTTGTAGACATACGACAGTGAATGAGGAAAAGTGAAGTTGTAGAAAAGGCAGAGAAAAAGGTAAAAATTACAAAAAATGTACCAGTTACTGAAACGCTCACAATTGAAGAAGTGATCTATGAATTTGAGAGCGAGCTGCAAAACTTCAAAATGCACATCAATAATACAAAGCTTACCGACAGTGCATCGACGGGCTGACAGAAAGCGAAGTAGCATTATATATAGCGTTTAGTGAGAATTATGCCTGCAAGTATCACTCTGAAGTCCTGTCTCACCATTTCGGTGGTTCTCGTAATCAAATCACCTTGCATACAGCAGTAATGTACCATTTTTCAGCAGAAGCACAGAGAAAACAGGTAATTTCATACTATGTATACAGTGACATCTAATCAGAACCATGGACCTCCTGCGATTTGGGCTCACCTTCATCCAATTCTGTCCGAATTGAAAGAAAAACACCCTGCTGTAACAACTGTTTACTTCCTCTCTGATGGTCCTGCAACCCAGTATAATAAAAAAATAAACTTTTACCTAATGACAAACAGGTTTTTCGAATAATACGGGTTTCACAAAATATCCTGGAACTTCTCTTAATCGGGGCATGGAAAAGGAGCTGCTGATGCTATTGGAGGGACAATGAAACGCCAAGCTGATGCCATAGTAGCTAGAGGAAACGATAGATGTGTTTCAATTCTTTTCCGCACTTCAAGATGCCAACAAAATTAAACTGTTCATGGTGACAAAGACGTTAGAAACGGTAGCAGCAACGATTCCAAGTAACATTGTGTCCCTGAAAGGAACCATGCGAGTCCACCAAATGTTCATGGGAACTCGTGGAATCTCAAACCATAGGGTATTAAGTTGTTTTTGTGAACAATTCTGTTCTTGCCACGTTCCTAAAACTTATCGGCCTCTGCCTGAAACCCAACAACAATAAAATACTGTCGACGAGTTTTTATCTAACGAAAAAAAAAAGACGATAAATACATGATATGGAGGATTTCACACTCGCTGATATTACGAACACATTTGGGATGCCTCGAAAAAAATTTTACGATACTGTGTATAATAGCCCAGATGAATCATCCGATGAAGATAAGTCTTTGTCCAAGATTAAAACGGAAGATCCAACTGGTCTGTGATACTTCTTACCAAACACTCCAGTCTGAAGTTTTACCAGCTTCGAATGTTATTTTCATTTCGAAAAACCACTGTCAGTATTCGAAAAATAAGACTTTCTATCAGTGGCTTCGAAACTGAAATATTGTGTTGCTAGATTGTGCTATTATTAATGATGACTACTTCATTTTATTTTTTTGAATTTTAATTTGTTGTCAAGTTAGACTAGATTTTTCACTTACTTAATAGGAGTGAGCAGTCATTTAATTTATTAAAATACGAATCTTTCATTCTAAAGGTTCTCAAATGTGATTTCATTAATTATCTAAGTTCGAGCTCATTTCTTTTATATGACAAGGTTGAAGACTGATGAATATACCGTGTGACACAGACTTATGGTACACCCCCTTTCATTCTTTATTCTTTCACCTATTTTTACGGAACTATTAATATTTATTATGTTTACAAAGAGGCACTTTTTGACGTGATTTGAGATTTTTTTCAACTTCCGGTTTTTCCGGAAATCTTATCAACGTTTAATTTTCGAATAGAACACCCTGTATATTATTAGATTTTTGAAATCTACACAATTTTCTGAATCTAATGATACCCCATACTTGATATTTTGAGTGTTAAGACGCTCGGTTTATTTTTCGATCTAGAGGGACATGAACGTGAAAAGAATTACTATTATTTCAATTAAGTCAACACAACGAATCAACATCATTGTATGGAATAAAACTTAGATACTCATTTTCTCATATTGTAATTCATTTGAGAAACAAAACTTTCTTAAAATACATAAATAAATTATAACAGCTGTTCGAAATGTAGACCGTCAACATCGATGCATTTTCGAGCTCGTTTCGCGGTATTTTGAATCACACTGGCCAATTGTTGAGGCGTTATATTCTGAATGGCTTGTCTTACTCGTACTTCCAGGTCCTTGCGGGTTGTTGCGGAAGTTGCGTAGACAATATTTTTCAAGTGACCTCAAATGAAAAAGTCCAGCGGGGTTAAGTCGGGTGATCTAGTAGGCCACCTAATAGGACCATGTATTCCAATCCATTGCTCCCCAAATCTATCACGAAGGTACTCCGTCACTATCCTACTATTATGGGGAGGTGCTCCATCCTGCTGAAAAAACAGTCGATTTGCCAGATTAAGCGGAAAGTCTTCTAAATATCCTTCAATTTCATTTCTGAGAAAACCTAGTTATCTATCA
>WOGR01001334.1:0-20283 GCA_015342045.1 Leptinotarsa lineolata | reverse complement strand
CTTGGCAAAAAATGAATGGCAATGGATAGAAAAAGGTGTGATGATATGGAAAAAGTTGTGTTGGATTGAAAATATGCGATTTACAATCGTTCAATACTGTGAAGAAAAAGGTGAAATATGGCATCAAACAAACTTTGAGAGGCTATATCTCGAAAACTAATTGAGACCGACTAAAATAAAAAGTGTTCTGAACTCCTATCATCATGTAGTATATTTCCTGAAAAAATCGTGAAAATCCGTGAGTATCCCATAAACTACAATTTTCCCCTTGTTTCAAGTATCTATGTCAGAAATTTCCAAACCTTTCAGAGGCTAAACTGAAAGAAGGCGTCTCTGTAGGACCCGACATTCGAAAAATGATGTTCGACGTACACTTTGAAACCACAATGGCCATACATGGGAAAGAAGCATGGGTATCATTCAAGCAAGTTGTTACAAAATTCTTAGGAAATGCATAAGACCTAGAATATCGTACCATTGTAGTTCACATGTTTGATGAGCCTGGAAGTCCACTTCTCGAAGAGTCATCTTGATTACTTACCGTAAAATTTAGGAGATGTTGGTGAGGAGCAGGGTGAGCGTTTTCACCAAGATATTAAATTGCTGAAAAAACGTTACCAGGGCCGCTGGAACATCAACTTGATGGGAGACTACTGTTAGTCACTTCACCGTGAAGCTCAACAAGTGACTCATCGCAGGAAAAACTACACAAGAAACTTCAAAGAAAACAGAGAATGGAAGTATGAACCAATTCCATCTGACTAGTGAAACCTACATTACAACAATGTATCAATATTTTAAGTAGCCTTCTGTAAATAAAAACCATGATAGTGATTTAACATAGTGTTTCATTAATTTAACCATATACCGTACATATTTTAAATGAAATGAAAAAAGTCAATTTTTCAAAACCATAGGTGATACAAAAAAACTAAGACCAGATTTGGATTCAGCAGACAAAAATCTATAAAAATCAGCTATTAAAGTAAACAAAGTTTTCACCTTTGATAGAACGCTGAACTTGAGAATGATTCTACGTCCTAAAAATCTGTTGAACGCAAGAATTGTCGGCGTTGTCTATAAAACAGAATTTACATGAGGTGCGCCTGGGGCTGGCTACTGTACCGCCACACCCCACAGATAACAGAGATAATGGCTCCGACATCGGCATGCGACAGACGGAGATAGAAGATCAGAGGTGAGCTGATCGGGCATTATGATCAAGAAACCCTGTAATTGAGTACTTATTAAACATTATTACAATACTAGCCCGGAGTTACTCTTGTAGCATTTATAAATCAAGTTCACCCGATGTGGTACTCCATGGTAGATTTGGTGTTATTTTCTCGCGGAAAAGGTAATTTGATAGCGATCTGAAGTTTTTCTGTACCAACTGCGTGAGTTCGATTGTTTCGGCTAACATAACCGTATATTTTAATTAATACAGTTCAAAAATATTTAATGCGGAAGGATTATGGCTGAACCATACACCAAACTTTTACTTTAATTTTAAGAATGAAATTGGGTCATTTATACACCGTTGCTGAAAAAACGTGGTATATGCGCTACAACCTATAAATATGTATTAAATTACAGATTGTTATATAAATATTCAATTGATCAGAACTTTTTCTTTGAAAGTTTTGTTTGCAATAAAAGAAATAGTTGGTTATTAGAGTGTTTGTTGATATGATGAAGTGGAGATGGAATCGGTCGATACTTGATGAAAACCCATAACGTATTCAAATAACTCTTGCTTTCTCACTGCTTCATTCTCAAAACTTCATACTAACTTAATGAGTATGAGCACTACAGAGGAAGCTACTGTATATTAAAACACGTGTTGCGATTTTGTAAACTGTTAATATAATTGTAATTTCGGAGTCAGAAATCTATTAGGCTTCCTAGGACAATCGATTTCTATATTGTTGAATGAATTTGTCGAAGAATTCAAAGAGGGCTTTGAATTGTTAATAGTGTAAAAATGTAGCAATGTGGAAACTAGGAAATGCCAAAGGAAGGTATCTATCTCTTCTAACGAATCCTTTGAACATTTTGACTTCGATTTATGTTGTCTTCATATCCCCAATTGACGTCATATTCAACTTGTATTATTGTTTCCTTTTCACAGATAAATTTTATGAACCTATTTGGTGTTCGACAATTTTTTTACATTGTCTCAAACGAAAACTCATACAATACTTCGAACTGAAATAACGAAAGAGGCAAAATTTATTTTGTCTGAACTCAAATCATACCAAACAGAAAAAGGCGCATGAATAATCCTGAAGATGGAACGTTCCAATGAGGAGGGACACACGAGAAATGACGGGCTAGCTACGGTAGTACCTAGACCTGGTGAAAGTTTGATATGGGCCTGTGTGACATTTCAATGAAGATGTCTTTTGATGGTGATATCATTATGTAGCAGTGAGTTTTCCAGAAAATAACCATAAATAGATGAAGAAATATCAATCATGCAAAATGCAAATAATTTTCTTATCAATTCTCGCACATTATCCTTCACATATACTATATAATACTTGGATCGATATTGGATTATAATGATGATGATTACAATTATTTGTGTTTGTGATTAAATATCGTTAAACGTTCCCTACAAGAAATATTGCTAGCATATAAACAAACCCTCTTTATACAAACATTGTTCCAGACTAAAGAATTCCTGGGACGAGTAGTTTTTCTGTGGAGAAAACTTGGTTTACTTTCTGAAAAACTATTTTATCAAGGTGGTCTGTTCTGTTGATTTATTACAAAATACAATATACTTACAATTACACCATAATTAAGAGAACGGCTACGTACTGGTACTCAATCGGCGTTTTTCTTTCGCTATTCTACTTATGATGTACATTTAGAATGACATACACCATTACTTCTAGCAAATTAATAATGCATTTGGTTTATTGGTATTCCGTACATAAAATATATCATGAGAAATGGAAAGGAATGATGTATAATTTTTGCTACATGCAATTCTTTTAGAATTCAATCAACCATATTAATCAAGGTTTTTTGATTATAAAGCATGAGGTTCTAATTATTGAAGGGGATATGATGAGAGGATAGATTATTTTTCTTGATTCACTCAAAATATAGTTATATTAGTAGAACGAATGGGATTACTTATTTTATATCGAAGAGGTCAGTTTATTTTCATCGAAAATCATTCAAAAATCAAAGCTTTGTATAAATTGATTCGACTTATAATTTTGAAACTATACTCGACTTATCTAATCGTCTTTATGAGTTTAAAATGAACTCAATTTGAAAAAATAAAAAACCACAACCATTAGTGCATATTCCATTGTATAGAAAATATTCTATTCTTGAGGAAAATGAACACATACAGGGAAGCGGTCACATCCAGATGTTTTTATAGAGTAAAAATAAATACACTTCATTATTGTGTAAGTATGCGAAATATTTTTCGAAGACAGCAATGAAAATTGAAGCACGCAACCGCATGCTCCACAAACCTGTGTCCAAAAATAGTGACGTGAAAATTCTTTAAGAGTGGATTTGTTGCAAAGTATGAATATTTGCAAAAAATTATGTGGATTTTACATTTCTCAAATTCAGGTCAGATTTTGTCAGTTATTTTTTAAACTGTTTGGTTAATGTTGTTATTATGTTTGTTTTGAGTGCGTTTTAATTTCGAACAGAACAGCATAAAATTGCAGTGTTGTTATTCTGCTGTTTTCATGAAGAGATTTGAGATAAGTTGGTTCAAATATTCTGTAAGGTACCGTTTTGTAAAAGTACCACCGTGTCAATGCTGAAAAAGGCGTTTGAAAAGTTGCTTTATGAATATAATGAAGAAATACCTGGTTGAAGTATCACGACGTGATACCAAAGAATTATCTACCAAGACCACTAGGCGTACTGCCAAAAAACTGTCGAAGATATATCGATAAACTATTGAAGTAAACGTAAAGTATTTTTTGCATATCCATCACGCAATGTTTCACCTTAATTTCAGCCTAAGTTTTCTTCATTTTAGCAAAGTCCGCATCTGTTATCATAATATTCTCTTTCATAAAATACTACCTTATGTGTGATGAGCGATTTTCTCATACATAATCAATTACAGACCTTTAAATGTTGCCTAAAGGCTTACTTACTTGGAACATAAGTGTCATGCTTCCACTCTTTGCCAATCACGTGCTACCACCAATCGCAGATCGAGCGCATCTGGGTATGTGTGTGTAATTTGGCAGGAAAACTGCTGTTATAATACTTGTAGGTTGGCAGTAGTGTACCTTATTCTTGCTACTATAATATTTAGTTATTGATGAATAATAGTAAATACGAAATAAATTAGTTCAAAAGAGAAATAATGAGAGAAAGAGTAATAACACACTATAATGAATTTTGGTAATCCTTGTAAAACAATTCCGGTTATACCTAATATTTTTAGGAACTTCAAGAAGTTTTTGAACATCTTTCGTCATATTATTGTTGAATAAAGTATTCCTGAATATAGTAGTATAATGATTAGGTATGAAATGAAATGTAATGGCGTGCAGATGCTCAGCCTTCTCCTAGAGATGTTATAAGATATATAAAAATATTCTAGCTGTATTAGAGTGAAAAATAATAATGCAGTTCAATGCATTTCAAGGACAAGACTTAGTAAATGACATCTCCCCTTACAAAAACGCCATCTATGGGATCAACAGACAACTCAACTCTGGAATATCAAAGATGAACGAGGCTCCCCAAGGCGGTCAGTTTCAAAGCCAAGTTTCGACATTGACATCGTACTCTGTATTTAATTTCAGCTTTTACTGCGAAGCAGTGAAAATTAGAGCCCAAACAAAACGCAATTATGATTCAATGCCAGACAGCATTTATCTTTGATATTCGATGATTGAGTGTCTGCGATGACATCTTCCTTTACGAAGACGCCATCTATGGGATCGACAAAGAACTCAATCCTTGCAACTGATCGCCTTGGGGAGCCACGTTTATCTTTGATATTCGAGGAGTGAGTTCTTTGTCGTTCCTATAGATGGCGTCTTTGTAAGAGGAGATATCATCGACCTCATCAGAATGTGCTCATACAACTTTTTGAAGGGTATAGATGATAGCCTGCAAAAGTTTTCAACTTGTGCCGTTATCAACCTTGAAATTTTAAAAGCGAATCTGTATTTTTTAAAGCATTTATTATCAAGAATCTCGATTTTTTCTGATATTTCTGAAAGTTTCGTTAATTTGATGATCATCAGTAAATTATTTTTCATTTGATTCGCCTTCAAATATCTTTCGAAGGGAAACTATACTTTTGTCCCTTCATGTACCACAGTTGATTCTGAAAAAATTTGGCACATCGTTTTCATTTAAATTATGTTTGAAATTACCTGGAATGTATTGATTCACACATCGTAAAAGTTCAATAATAAGTTGAAATTTTATGACCCACCCTCATTTCTATGAAATATATT
Organism: Leptinotarsa lineolata; assembly: GCA_015342045.1. NCBI lineage: Eukaryota > Metazoa > Arthropoda > Insecta > Coleoptera > Chrysomelidae > Leptinotarsa > Leptinotarsa lineolata. Next base: position 14,815 of record WOGR01001334.1, on the reverse strand, counting down.
CAAAATTTCAAAGTTAGGAATGGCCTAAATTAGATGACCGAACTCTGTGAATGAATTTAGTGAATATTATTTGATAACCAATCGAAAATTCCTGCGACAATGTATTATAAGACTACTATGATCCCTAAGAATAAAGAAGATACAGCCAAAAATGAAATTTTGAGTTTTTCGATTGTTTGATTCAGTAGTATTCCAAAATCGCCAAATGGCCAACTCAGCAGTTCAAAACGCTATCGATTTTGTAACCCAGTTTGATTTACAAGAGTTTATCGAGAAAATTGAAGGAGAAAGAGAAATTTTATCATCATTGGACGTATCTCCGTTGTTTCCAAATGTCCAAGTGGAATTTTGAATCACTATTTACTTAAAAATTATTATTTGTTGTTGAGCATTAATGAACCTGATATGGATTTCTATGTGTATGCAATGTATGCAAGTGAACTGTGTTTTGCTATAATAATGTCCCTTTGAATGAAAAACAAATATGGGTTTTCATGCTTGTTGAAATATCAGCGACGTCAGGAACATAATTTGATAGATCATCAGAATTAACACGATCTTAGTTAGAGAAAGGCATTGTGAATTGTCTTTGCACGTCTTTCCTTAGTCATTTAGTTGTACTGCCAAACTTGGTGAGTCTCTCAAAAGTGAAATGAGTTTCTGATGAGAGAGTTCACGGTAACTGCGTAACTGTAGTTTTGTATTATTTTCTCAAAGATTACTGATGGCCTGGTCACACAATCTCAATATTACAAATAACCAAATCACTCGCGACCAGTTAATTATACTCGTAAATCACATCCCTCAACTTTTTTCTTTGGTATTCGTGGTTGAATTTTTCCCCTAATGAAGTGTATTGAGTCCAACAGAATGTTTTCCTGAATGTGTTGAATTTATTAAGTCATTAAGATTCCTTTTGGCTCACAGCTAAGATCAATTGGTTTACAAAGAGAAATATCAACTGACATCAAACATAAATAAAACATAAGTAACGATCACGATTCCTTCTATGAAAAAGTCATTAAAAAAACTCGAACTATATTTTGAATGATACTTTTTGAATTGAATCATCTCGAGTTGATAATTTTTTTTCGATGTTGAATTATCATTCCTGATTTCCAGAAATTGACTGGGGAATCCAATCAGTTCATCTATAAATGTTGAAAACCGCTGGAATCGCATTGCGGACTATTCACTCGATGTAATTGTTATGTGTTATAAAAAGCTGTAGCGACATGTTTGTCTTCCTTCGGTGAACGCTAGTAATTGTCCAAACGAGCTGTATGAATCCGCCGTAAATGACTTAATCCGTGTTTTTCCCCGAATTCAGCTTATCTCCCGTTTCAACTCCTTACTAGAACTAGTCTCTTGCATAACTTAGCAAACATCGATAATTTAACCCTGTCAAACGATTCATAGGCGTCTAGAATGTGCCTTTGGTCGTCAAACACTGGATGTTGGGAATGGATTATTTTGAGTAATTTCTGACGAATCAAGAGAATCTTTGTTACTAAAAGTAATTTTGGGTGTTGGATATGATTCGATTCACATTTTCTGGAGCAATGCAAATAGAAGATTTTATTTTTTCAGATAATTTTTTCCTCAAATGATTTTCAGAGAAGTGTAACGAAAAAATTCATGCGTCCAAAGGACAACTTTTTGTCTCTGGTAGCCGGATAACTAGATCGATGTAACCACCCAGATCGTGAGATACTGCATTTCAATTTTTCAAAGAGTTACCTCCTGGGAGGGATTTTCTTTGAAGGATGCAACGTCTGCCCTCTGCTCCTTTCTGGAAACGCCATTGCTTCGTTCATGATGGCGGTTTGGCAGATTCATGTATTTTGAGTATCAAGTATAACTGGCGCATCCGCCAAAATATGTCTTCAGTAGGTTATCAGAAATTAAGTACCAATAAATTTTCACGCCACATTAACAAAATATCTCCAAATGATATATCAAGCTCTGTCGTATTTTTATAGAATTTACAACATCAGTTTGTTGATTCAGACTGAATATGCATATTGTTTATCCAGTATTTCGAAAATTTGATTGTAATACAAAATTTTCACGCCATTCATTGAAAACATGTTATTCAAAATGTTTTGCTTCTCTGTTTTGATCTTGAATAGAAATGAAGTGAATATTTTTTCGCTATTTTGTACTTTATGAGCAAAAAAAATGAATTCTCATGAGGGGTACACTTAGTATATCCTGCTTTATTTTTAGTTCATTTTTGCAATACTGGATGTTTATTTTTCTAGAAGAAAGAGAAATTGAAAATACTCAAGGAACTTGATATATAAATTGTCGTTTTAAATACTACTTATAGTTCACAATGCGGGTTTGAGAAAAAAAATAAGTAAATTTTTCACAATATCAGTTATAGTGAGTTTTACAAACTTAAATTAACTTTAATGAAGGGAACGATGACATGAACATGGTCATATAGTTTTTAATGTTTTCACATTTGTCAATTCAATTTATTGAATTATTGAGTTGAGCATTCGTAATACAATCATTAGAAAATATGTCTTGTTTCACGTTGAAAGTAGAAAAATTGAAAAAACAGTGACACCTATCCTACTTATGTAGGTTACATTAAATTTGCCCAGTGGCAGAGTAATAAGTGGCATGAAAATTATAGAATATCAATAACTGCGTAAAATCATATTGGTCAAATACCTGTATTGAGTATAATATAAAAATTTCGCAGTTCAAATTACAAATAATTTGGATTCAATGTAAAGCAAATTCATTTGGAGTATAGACTTTAAGACGTGATGTGAAAAGTAACTGTTCTACAATTTATCATATATAATATATGATACAGAAGCATTAGAGGCATCAATTTTATTGCATATCCATTCACGGGATTGTATGAAGGCAATTTTCCGGGTTTTTTGGCCGTGGTCTGGCCGTGGCCGGAAAATAGCCTTCATACAGTTATCTCCGGCCGTGAAAGTTTACATTCTTCCATTCATGGGATGTTTGAGTAGTAGTTGAGTCAGTTTTCATTGCACAAAATAATATTTTCGGAATTATTACCAATCATCGCCTAGAGAATCAAGAGAGTTCTTCTGAATGTATGATATCGCATGTTTTAATATTAATGTGCACTAATGATGTAAATGAAACTGATATTTAACAAAAAAGCTTTCATTTTGTGAATCGATGTTTGTGTGATTTGGTAGCAATTGTAAATTATGTAACGTATACTTTAAAAATTTGTAATTGTCCAAGGAAATGAAGAAATATTATTGTTGTCTACACAAATATAATCACAAAATAAAGTAGTTACTTGTGAAAAACATTCGAGGATATAATAATATCAGACATCTGCATTACTAAAAACAAAGGTGAGATGGATCTCACCATGACTGATACATTATTTGAAAGGTTAGAAGGAATACCATAATGTAGGAGGAGATGATCCATCGACATCTTGAACAAAAGCCATTCAACTGTTATTCCCCACGCGCGAATAAATCTCCCCGCTGAAAATTATTACGTCTTTCTCAGGCCCGAAAGGCATAAGGTTGTGACCACCGCACTTTCTCGTTTTGTTTGCAAATTTCCACCGTTTTGTTCATCTCGGCATCTACTCAATATTTGAATACAATTTTGGTACATGTAAATCGTAATTCTTTTCTCGGAATGTATATTTTGTATGCAGATTCCAGCTTTATCGTGGCGTGTAATATTGTTCGTGCAAATCGGCCGTGAATAAAAAAAATGTATGCGGTAAATGGAAAACAATAGAAGGTGTTACTATTCTCGCTTTATTCTTTAACACCTCATTTCTGTACGTTAGAAGCGAATGGGCGCTACGACTTGAGATTCTAGTATGATCTAAAACTAATTTTAATGACCCGACCACTAATGTGATACTTCCACGGCGCTTTCATGAAACAGCTCTGCATTTATTACCTCTTTGCAAGAAGAAACGTGGTATGAACGGTGCTGCCAATTTCAGAAAGGCTCGATCCACAATGAACTGCTTAAAAGTTTCCTACAATTACTTCATATAATTCAGGAAAAGGTCCTAAGGTTGAACGAAATTCATTTTCAGAGTGACTTTTCATAACATCCCAATACTGTCTCCAGTATATACAAAAATTGAGTGTGGGGCACTCTGGAAAACTTAATCATTTCACTGTAGTTGGTTGGAAAATTTTATAAGTATACCAGGCCGAAGTGAAGTTTTCTATCTTCTCTTCAAGCTAGATCTGGATATCCTTGTTCGATCACAATTATACTCGATCATCAATAATAGGGGGTAAAAAACCCGAGTTGATCAAAGACTGTTGATATGCGGCAGTGTCTCTGTTGCTAATAGTCACGATTCCTCTTCAAAACACTATTTCTTTCTATGGTTGGACCGTTGGGACAGGCGCGATGGATGAAACCCGAAGAGTATCCACATCCCTCTCATTTCTCATAGACTCATTATCCAAATGTTCCAAAGTTTATTGTCTTTGAAAAGATGAAACTGCTTGCAAAGATGATTTCGCCTGATCTACTCAAAGTACTCGTACACATTTAAGACAAGTTGTTATGCCTGGCTAGTAAAGATTTTCTCAAGAATGAAGAGACAGAAACACATTTGAAAACTCTCTTTTTGGCACTGGATATGGTTATTAGTTTCATTTTTGAATTGAAATGAACAACGCCAATATTTTATCAATTATTCTGTGAATTCATTATATTCTACCAACGGTTTGCTCCGGTTTCGCAAGGGTGCAATTTAGAGTTGGTTTATATATTCAACTGCAGTGGTTCAATAGGTTTTACTGCAGTAATTACAGAATTTCTTCACATGCAATAACTTTTGCCTGCGACTTCGTTCACGTGACTACAGAGTAACTGATATACTCGCGTAGATTCCGATCCCGTGGGTAAATTTGAATAAAAAGAAGCCTCTATTACCACTGAATATGCGGCTTCCTTATAGTGAAAGAATCAATAAAATGGGTTTACTAGTTTCACAGTTCATCGATTACAACTGATTCGTCCTGGCTTCGTACGGATAGATAGATAGAAAAATAATTCAGACTTAAATTGAAGGGGTTATATTTTTAGGAGTGAATAATTTTTGGGAAAGAAAGTTTTTGACTTTCTACTACTCCATCTTTATACAAAAAATGTGGGTCCAAATTAATCTCTCCTAAAAATATACTCTTTCAATTTAAACAAGATTCCTATGGCTGGGATTGCTATGAGATGATTGCTTCCTTCCTTCCTTTGGAAGATTCACATTTTTTTGTATAAAGATGGAGTAGTAGAAAGCCAAAAACTTTCTCTCCCAAAAATTCAGACTTCATTTGGACTGATAGAGCAACAACATATTGGCTTACATTGAAATTTTTTGTAACAACTATTCTCACCGATTGCTCTGCAGCTGGCTAGAAACGATTAAGTTATTCCACCAAAAGATTGTTCTATTCCAGGAAACAGAAGCCATTAACCAAGAGCTTCCCTGTAATGCAAAATAGGGAGTTAGATCAAATATTGTTTACAGAGAAACTCTTCAATGGTTCACGTTTCTCCAAACCAATGAGGATGGTCGATAAAAAAAACTCACTGTGAAGAATTATTTCCATTCATTTTTCTGTTATCTGTACGAAACCTTAGTAGGTCAGCTATAATCGATATTTTGTGAAGCTACGTAACCGATTTTAATGATTGACAGAAGCTACATTATCCAGAAGTAAGATTGGTTGCTTTTTATTCAGATATCCCCACGGAGTTGAATCCTAGGGGTAAATTAGAAAAATCGGTAGTTCAACATAAAATTCAATTATTGTATGCATATACGTATGCGCATTGTATGCGTATGTTTTATCATAACCGCCGTTATGATGAAACTTTGACAGTGACAAAAATATCTAAATTTGTTGAATCTGTACACAATGAACGAAATCTAAGTATTCACTAATGAAAATTATTACAAATCATTCGCGATCGCTGCATAAAAATGCCGACCCGCTACGGGTACCGGTGAAAAATTTCTCTGATATTGATTTCTATTTGAGAAAGAATTTTCAGAATCTCTTGAGTAATTTTTTTGAGTTTATCCATCACAAAAAAGCAAACAAGGCATCTCTTTAATTCAAATATTTCAATTCCAATATCTTGAGTTGGAATATTTCAATATGCGGACAATTACATACAGCCATTTCCAATTTGAGGTTGAATCTTATCAAGTAATTACGTTATACGTTATATTTTAATTGATAGGGGTATATTTTAGGAACTATTAAATGCCCATAGTTTATTAGTAGTGAAAACAACTATTTGTGTGGTACAAAAGATTTAAAACCATAGAAACTTTGCAATAAATAGTAATGAACTGTCAAACGATAATGATACGTCATCAGTTGGTTTAAAAATCGAAGAAATTGCAGAATTTGAACTCCAGTTAACGTTTGTATAGTCTTCGTTGTTGGCGTGTAGAAGAAAAATAATCCATGAAAAAGTATCTGTTTTATGGCGTTAGATATTGATGACACATGTGTAATGATTCGTTGCCCCATGTATGCCTATAAACTCTAAGCGCGAATCCCCTCATAGCATTTCGAATTCCGCGCAATATCAATGTGTCAGGAGTCTTTTAACGCCGTTATGTTAATAGAAACCAGCCCATCGGAGGAGAAGAGATATTAGCAATATGCGACATTGGCAGACCCACGCTACTTTGTCTATCAGCGCCATCTGATGGGTCAACGGCCCTACATCTACTCTCAGACGCTGCCAGATGAATAAATTCAGATATTTTACGCAAATAATTTCAGTTTTACTTAGAATTTTTAATGTAAATGCCAAAGAAGCGCAGTTGCGAAACTACAATAATAGTGAAATAGTATCTTTACAGTTATTTCGCTTTGGTGTAATAGATGTTCCGAAGCAGAATGTTCGAGAGGGGGAGATATTGTGAAGGTTGTTACTCTCGACGGTGAAAGAACGGACGAAAATAAATTGAAAACTAAAATAGATTGCATTGCAAAAAATTGATCGATAAATATCAATTCAAGTGTAATTATATAATCAAATCGTTAATTTATTTTTGTATTGCTTAAAATAAAGTCGTAGTATTGAAAGCTGGTAGTTGTGGTTGTGACATATCATTTTCATCAGAGTTTCCAGCTGTTGTGATCAATTTTTCAGAGTTTTCTCTAACACTGTTTCTGATATAAAATAACAATCTATTGGAAAAGTCCACAGATCCAATATTTTACATTTCTGACGACGACAGCACTCTTGTGCTTGGTTGCCCGAATGTTGGCTGCCAACGCACATCTTCGGCGGTGAAGACCTACGGAAACCCAGGCATCGATTTTCTCTAAGAAAAGTCCACATATCAAATATTTTACATTTCTGACGACGACGACAGCACTCTTGTGCTTGGTGGCCCGTAAATCAGCTTCCAACGCACATCTTCAGCGTTATCAGTAGGCTCTATATTTGTTCTGAAACATACGGAAACCTAGGCATCGATTTTCTCTAAAAAGATGAATGTAACATTAAGACGTAAGGCACATAATTCCACTAAATATATCGATCACTTTGTTCTGAGAAAAGTTGGACACTGAAATGTCTTTGCACAATCACGTTACTGAAATAGATGACCCAACTCACACGATTCATAGAATATCCGTTCGTGTCCAGTAGAGGTCGTATGGAAATTCATAGGATATTCAGAGACCTCTGAGTTGGACTTACAAAATGTATCCTTCATGGATGGACTACAATAGATATCCTATGGATATCTATTATACAGAATAGTCACAATCATTATTTGTAGAACCTCCTGTTAACTAGTGAGTTTTCTGAACCTGAAAACTTTCTTCATTATCAACTTTCAAGAGTATAAAAATTGAACAAGAAATGGAGCCAAAAAATAAATCGTTTACAACATACCGAACATTCAAAGGCGTTTACTTAATCGGTCAATCACCCGGACTCGAACATTTTTCTTCCTATGCAAAATATTCACGAATTTTCGTGTTATCCCATGAAACCGAATATGTTGGTCCTCGGAACATGACATGTTGAAAGAACAAATTCTGGGTGTTTGTAATATCTCGCTGTTCACACAAATAATATATCAAAGTCCTAGCCAAGTGAGTTTTAGAAGTGTTTCCTTGGACATGACTGATTATAGCTACAGTCTCAGGTGGGAGGTTCGTCATTATAAAGGAATATGCAAGTGGAAAAAAATACAGACACCGTATGAAATGTAGGGGAGATCGGAACATATTTCATTGATTGAGAGTTAATGTGGTTATTTTTAACCACTGATCGAGTTCATCGCAGAGACACTTGCGCATCTTCAACAATAGAACGTTGTTATCTTTGATTTTGTTGAAGATCTGAATACAGACTAGCAATCTATGATATGCTCACAACTTATTGTCTGTAGAGAGTTAAGAAGTGTTTATTGTCCAAATAGAAGTTTCCAATTACAAAATAGAATACAATTCGATACAGTAAATGTTCAACTGTAAGATTCGATTTCTAGTTACAGTTTCAAGTTAAATATGTACAAAATTGCAAAATAATTTTGTATTTAGAGAAGTTTCAAGTTAATAATTACTCTAATTGCATCTGTAGTACAATCAATACTATAATTGTTATAAATGTTTGTTATAACATTTGTTATTTTTCTAGTCAAGTCTATTATAGAGGTATGTAAACATTTTATTTTGAAAGTAAGTTAGTATAACTCTTCTTTGACTAAGTTTCTGGACAAGAGTAGAGGTAAAAGAGATTCGTTGTTAACTATCTTATGTTATATGGAATGTAGGTTATATAGTATTGACATATTTGAAATGTGAAAGCAGATAAATGAAGGAATGGATTTGAGGCGGAGGAACTACAATATGGCCACCCAGGTTCCCCGATTTTACTCCACTGAACTTTTTCCCATGGAGATGATTGAAATCAAAAGTCATTTCCTATTTGATGTTGAATACAAATTTTAAAAAGTATTTTGATTTTTCTGGCATTGCTTGTTGTTAGAGACCTTACAAAATAAGAAACCTTCCAAATAAAGTACCACTCGACTATCATTTCCATTTGAAATTTTTGAAATTCGGGTTGTTATGAGGAGGGGCTGGCTGATGAGTGGTCTGTTTTCAGACAGAAATGTGTCCTACTGAAAATTAAAGTTGACGTGTCCCACGATTTTTTCACAGTTTCAATATCAAAAAACTTAGTCAATGTGCTTTGGTGTAACTGAAATGCACTGTATACTATATCTGGCATTTGAACAAAACACCCGTTACATCTCAAATCGCATCGCTTTCCCCCAGTAGAAGAAGACGACCTCAAGTCGTTAACAAACGAGAAAGATGAGTAGTGCCGTAATTATTACCTAGACCGGGATAGGGCAACTAGTTTATTTTCTGTAATCATTGAAGCTCCGATAGTCGATGTAAAAAATTGTAATGAGGTATATATCTGAGACAGAATGTGTGCATTGTTTCAGAAAAAAAGACGACAGGAATGTTATTGAAAAAGCTGCTGCCATTAATAATTGAAAGCCATTGATTTGCTCAATTGCAGTTGCGGAGAGTTATGAAATTTATTCATGAAAAATGGTTTGGGTATGACCTTGGATCGAAATTATGTCGAAATTCTGAAATTGATTGAAATAATTATTGAAAAAAAATAACCGTCAAAATATTTCACTGAGAATGAGAACTGATTTAGTAGTAAAGTAGAGTTCACAATTGACATGAGAGTAAATTTTATCTAACTGCGAATATTGGAACTCATCTGTTCCAAAATTGGCAAAAAGTTGTTAAGATGAAATGTATTTTTGAAACAGCTATTGATGTTTAATTGATTAACATTTTCAGTCAAGGATTAGGTGAGTAGGTGTACCCTATGATTAGCTTAGGTTAAGTTAGATTCAAAGTGAGACCACTTGCAGTACCCTCTCCTTCAAATGAGTCATTAGCTTCATAACTTTCCAGGCCACTGTGGCCGGAAATATGAACTACAGTCAATATTACAAAGTCTTCCTATCAAGGAGAGTTTTTTTCGACCGATCAGTTATAACTTGGTCGTTGCTAGGGAAGAGCTAAATGCTTCCAGAGTCGTTCAGATGTTATCAATTTGCGAGGAAGTTTTCAGTCAATCAATGGCAAAGATTCAAGCTTGAAATATGGTCGCCTGGATCGGTTGATATATTTGTCCGGAATAATAAGGAACTGAAAGTTCTTAATCAATCTCAGATTATTCTTAATGGAGTATCATCCCAACACCAAACCGTTATTTTTAACACCTCGACACGTGTTTCGATCACCAAGTGAACATCTTCAAGAGGAAGTTAAATCTTCCTTTCGAAGATGATCACTTGGTGATCGAAACACGTGTCGAGGTGTTGAAAATATCGGTTTGGTGTTAGGATAAAACTCAAGTTTGATTCATTACTACACCAAAGTTTTCAAAACAGTGCATCACAAATCTCAGATGAGTTTTTACCTCACAAAAATAAAAACCCATTTGTGTTTTCAAAAAAGCACTTTTCCCAATTACCAGAAATGTTATACTATCATATCCAGCGAAAACAGCATGGCAGATCACAAACACATTGAGTAACAAAGACAAGCACATCTGAATAAAAAATTATACTACTTGATAGAAACAATTTAATTGAGTACCCAAAACATGTTGTTGAACTTTTCGATATCTACTTTCAGTCTATATCCCAGTACAGTAATACCAGTGAAATCAGATCCAGAGTTATATAATAATATATTACAAACGAAATAATAAAATAGATTATCATCAGGACATGATGAAGTACCACGTTTATTCGGAAAAAATCCTCGGCATTTCTCATTTCTCCTCTAACGAAAATATTTAATTTATCCTCAACAACAGGATCATTCCCAGATGTACTCAAATCCGCCAAAGTAGTACCAATTATTAAAAAATGTTAATCAAGGCTCTTGAAGAATTATAGGCCTATTACAGTACCTTCTACTTTCTCGAAGATTTTCGAATACTCATTTATTGATCTCAAAATCTACATGGATTTTTAGAGAAAAGATCAACAATAACAGCAGTACGAGTACGAAAAAATTGTGGATATGATGGACCGGGATGAGTGTCCTGTTGGGATCTTTTGTGATCTCATCAGGGCATTCGACTGTGTCGATCTAACCATTCTAATGAATAAGCTCCAGAAATACGGAATAAGATGTACTCCCACACCAGTGGCTGTGTAGTTTCCTCAGTTCAAGAGACCAATACGTTGCTCTTCATGAAATAACTTCCTCGGTTCAGAAGGTTACCATTGTAGTTCCCCAAGGGTCAGTTTCAGGACAGACTGTATCCATTTTCTACATGAATGATTTGGACAAATTAACAGTTCAGTCATATTTTAATATGTACGCTGATGACACTTCAATCAGTATCTCAGATATATCCGATGAATAACTGGTCGATAAGTGTTCTACTGTAATTTCGAATGTCAGTGACTGATTCAGAGCAAATCACTTAAAAATTTGAACTTCGAGAAAAACAAATTCACTTCGATTCCACAATAGTCAGAAACACTATAAAAACATAATCGTTTCTAAACAATTCAATAAAAATATCAATACTGCCTCTCAAGTCAAGTTCTTAGGTCTTCACGTGGATGAATGCCTTATATGGAGTAATTACTGTCAGATGCTACAGTCCAAACTGAATAGCTACTTGTATCAATTCCGAAATCTCAAACTGGTTTTAAACATTGATCAACTTCTGAAATTGTATCATGCGCAGATAGCCTCCAGGGTGAGATATGGAGTATGTTTCTGGAGATTAAATAGTTCATCAGCAAGTGTTTCCATTGACCAGAAGCGAATTATTCGTATTTTAGCTGGTATATCAAAAAGGCCATCTTGCAGGGATCACTTTAAGAATCTAAGGATTTTAACGTTACCGTCATTGGTTATTTTCGAGTTCTGTTTGTATTTTTATAAAAATTATAGTTATTTCGCCAAAATTAGTTCTATACATAGATTCGACACACGTCAAAAAATGACTTTCATATTCCACTCAGTAATTTATGTAGAGTTTTGGCTTCTCGACTGTTTAATTTACTACCGGAAGAGATAAAAGATTCTGAAACAATTTGCAGTTCCAATAAACAATTAAAAGAATTTCTGATGACCAAATGTTTCTATTCCATAGATGAATTTTTTCCAAACTGATTTTTTATCTATGTCGGTTCTCTTGCTCAGTTTATTTATTAAGTCCTAGTGTTCAGCTATTTTCATTCTGCTTTTAGTTTGCCTCTTTAGACGAACCCTATACAATTGTCAGTTGTCAAATGAAGAATAAATTATTATTATTATCATTATTATATATTCTACGGCGGAGGTTCCAGTTACACGGTTTCTTTTTATCGATGCCAGTGGTAAAATAATCACTTTTCATTCATGTGGTATGCTTATTTTTCATTGACTTTGCTTTTATCACATGTCAAAAAAATTATCTCACCAAACAATATATCTTCTCTTCACAGCTTGACTTTGTATAAAATAATATAATTCATGTTGGGGTAGTAGCTAGATCGCTAGCCATTTAGTTTTTTTCGAATGATTTTTCGACTTCTTCAATATTGAAAAGTAGAACTCGAACTTCTGGCGTAGGATACATCCAAAACCAGCACTGCATGGAGTGAAGTACTTCATCTCCTGAAGACGCTAACTTGGTTACTGACATACGCGTCGAGGAGCGTGTTGCAGTTCTGGTGTTCGAGAACAGTGTCCGTTTCGGATTCTTTCCATATTTTCAAAAGTTAAACTAAATTTTGTAAGTTCCTAATACTAAAGTGAAATCGGTAGCTTGGTTCTCATGAAATGATTAAAAGAGTTTCGTATATGAAAATGGGAATAATTACTCGATTACAAGTTATGAGAAATTTCTAAATCCAATGTTTACAAATTGCTTTCTATTCCAGGTCTCTGCAACAGATCCAGACTGTGGAGTCAACGCTGTTGTTAACTACACTCTCGGTGATGGTTCTGGGAAGGTAAAAGAGTTCAAAGTCCGTTCTGATACGGGGGAAATTTGTATTAGTTCGCCGCTAGATTATGAGACCAGAAATGTATACGAATTTCCTGTTATAGCAACGGATAGAGGTGAGTGGACACTTAAAATAATTATTATTGTCTGAATGTTATATGGGGTGGTGGTACTGTTGTGGTGTTGTTGTTGGCATTTCTGAATTTTCACTTTGTGTTTTTTAGATAACATTTCGGGAATCACTTCTGTTCCCATGTTTTATAGAAATCAATTTTGAAAATGTCGCTATATTTTCAGTAATATTTAACACTGTACAAACAGTTTCTTTCAGTTTCATTCTTGTTTCGTTCAGAATGCTGTATTGTCACAGATTTGCACAACTTCTTGTTGGATTTCCATATTCGTAATACTTAGCCTATATGTATGAACAAGAAGTATTTACCTCTACAGCTCAAACATTTTTTTCTATTTTGTAGTGGAGTCAATAGAGTTGCTAGATTATAATATCTTTTCGAACATTAAATGTAGAACCGATGGTTTATATCTTTTCAGAAATTCCAGAGAAGTGTGGTTTCAAATTGGAAAAAAAAAATTAATGACTACTGCTCTTTGGTTTTGATTCCAAATTTTTGAATTGTCTCATTTAAAAAAGGTTAGACTTTTTGAGAAGGACTTTTTTATGAAGGCAAGTTTCAAACATTTTGCCGCAATTAGTTTTGATCTATCATACACTATTTTGATTAAACCTCTTTCAGCAGTAATTTATTGATATAAATGAAAATTGATATACCTATCAGATGGTATCTCATTTCTCTAAACAGTTGTTTTAAAATTTTTTGTACGTTTTGTTATAAGTATATCGATAAATGGGTATTTATTGATTATCTCTACTTTCTTAGTAGAGTTTATTGTGTTTTGGAAAATAGTCTTTTTGGCTTTCTGCTTCTCCATCGTAAAAAATATTAGAATCTTCCAAAGAAAGAAACAAAATAAAAACTATTCATGAAATATTTTCAACTTTCATGAAATATGTTTAATCAGTTCGTCCGACAATCAGATATTAACCTCATTTCCGATGACAATCCCAGTTTTCTTTTGATCTGCATTGTGGGTAATCTGTCAACTTTCGGAAGTAGATTTCCATCAATCTCCCCTGAAATAGAACGACAGAAGCTGCAACTACTGCAAGTACACCAAGGCATAGGCGCGACACTAGGTTTTTTCCTTGGCTTTTTCATTATTATTATAATATTTATTTGGTAACCCTATGCCTGGTTATAATTTGTTTCAGTTACAGATTTGAGAAATCGCTCATAACATGGCACGATAATGGCTCCGATCTTTGTCGCACGTTTAACGATTAGGAAATATCAGATTGCATGTGTTTGTCGTTTTCGAACTGAGTTGCGTGCTCTTTTTCCTTTATCTAGAAAGTATCTAGATTTAGAAACTCTCCAAAAAGATTTGTTCAAATTTTTTTCGGGTATGAGTGCACCTAAAGATTTTTCTATTGTTTAAGATTCTACCGATTTAGGTGTTAACCCATAATTGGGCCCGAATACCTACCCTTGAGGAAGGCAACGAGGCTGCTGACTCCCTTGCAAAGAAGGGTCCTGCAAGTAGCTTCATCGGACCAGAATCTGTCATTAGCTTTGCCAAACAAACATTGAACACCTGGATGGAAAGAAGATTTAAAGACTTCTGGCAAAATCTTCCAGGATTGGCTCACTCCAAGGCGTTCATTCACACTACGAAGCTTGAAATCAAACATTTGTTGGACTATAGT
>WOGR01001333.1:0-20287 GCA_015342045.1 Leptinotarsa lineolata | reverse complement strand
CTGCTTCTCTATTTTTTGTTCCTTGAGATATGGGCGGTAAATTATGAAATTTCCTGTTGTGTTCGTGTTTTATCTCCATAACCAGTCATTTGTAATACTTTTATTTTATTTTATGCATTTGACGTGTTTTGGGATTTTTAAAAATATGTACAGTAACCGAAATAATGAATTTATTTCATTTGACTTTTACACACTGTAACAGGTTTCAGGCTCTTGGAAAAGCTCCGAGTTTAGCATTTATCCGAACTGCCGAGTTTTGTAGTATGAAAACGATTGAAAACTAGAATAATCATGAAAATATATATCGTAGCTGCTCCGATGGATTAATTTGTCTTGCCACCTACGAGTGTGATGTTACAAGTGACAGTCTGTATTTCTAATTCCTACATTATAATATATATATAATAAGGAACTCATCTTTACATTCAAAATGATTATTTGAAGGTTGACTAATGCTTCACCTATTTTTGTTCAATAGCAGACTATTGTATTATCGATCAAGTAAACACCATTCATTTTAATTACAAATTTATACAGAAATAAAACAATTTTCGAATCGAATATGTCAATTTTGTTGAAGAGGTATGTCTTTTGTGAAAAAATTATATATACCTCAAAATATATTCGAATGAAATTTTATTGTTAAATGTTAATTGCTAAAAACACAGGGAAAACCTTTTATTTCCTCTCCAACTCATCGGGTTAGGTATTATTTCATCACGAATCGCGTTTCATATGGCATCAAATTAGAAATCAAGAAGTTCCAAATCTGGAAACCCCAGGGGGCTATTTCTGAAACACCAGTGTTCAGTTATTTCATCTCATATCAGCTTTTTGTTTTCATTTGATAGCACTTCCATGACTTCGGTTCCACATGGTACCCTGAGGTTTTCTTCTTTCACAAACAAATCTGCTCTATTAATTCTCAAAGTCGTACAGTCACTTTCCAATATTCGAAATACCATTTCAATTGTATTGTTTCTGGACACTCTTGGCCACCATTCAATTGTTCAACTTCAAATATAGTCCTGTTAATTTTTGTCACGTTCCTTCAAGCTTCAAGGATGATTGAAATTCGAATTAATTTGATTAATATTCATACTCAACAGATATCACAACATGGTGAAGCGTATTGAGAATGATTTAAAACATTTTAGAAACATATCTTGATTTGATATTCATCTATTTTTTATTGGATTATTTTTGTAGTTCATGACGAGAGGAGGGTAAAATAGAAAAACATACAGTGTGTCCGCAAAGTATGGAATAAATTCAATATTTCTAAACCAAAGGTCGTTTTACAAAAACCTGAAACACGTCGACTTTTAATTTTAATATTCTACATTTCACAACAAAATTTCTTTATACAGGGTGATCCATATCAATTTGATGACGTCATCGGTAATTTTTTAAATGCAACACCCTGTATTTAGTATTAGTTTCAGATAATCCGTAACGAGCTGATACCGAAAAGGTATGATACTTGGGGTCTAACGGACAGAATTTGAAAGATGTGCGCTCAGAAAATAAATTGTATTTATATCTAATGAAAGTAGAAATTAATTATTTTATATTTTTTTCTAGTGATTAGGTTAACAATGGGAAAGTAATCTAGTAATAAATACATGACTTTATTCTAAATGTTCGAACTGTAGTCCTTGCTGTAGTTGACAGTAACCGTGCTAAAAAGTATTTCCTATTAATTTCAAAAACTAGGCGGCTAGTTTTTTTTGTTATTGTGAAATGTCATTATTTCGATTGACGTTCAGTAACTGTTAAATAGGACATTAGTTGTATTATTTCGTGAATTTTCTGTAATATTGCTTCGAATTAATTTGAAGAAGAAATGAATTTAAGAGTGAAACAAAGAATTGAAATACTTATGATAATTGGCTATGGAAACAGATCGCGAACTCAGATGGAAGTCAATGTATTTATTACTGGATTACTTTCCCATTGTTGAATCAATCATTTTAAAAAATAAAAATAATCAATTAATTTCTACTTTTATTAGATATCAATAAAATATATTTTCTAAGCGCTCATCTTTCAAATTCTGTTCGTTAGATTCCAGGTATTATACCTTTTCGGAATCAGTTCGTTACGGATTATCTAAAACTGACACCAAATATAGGGTGTTGCATTAAAAAAAATCACCGATGACGTCATTACATTAATATGGATCACCCCGTATAATGAAATTCTGTTGTGAAATGTAGAATGTTAAAATTAAAAATCGACGTGTTTCAGGTTTTTGCAAAACGACCTTCGGTTTTGGAAATTTCGAATTCATTCCATACTTTGCGGACACACTGTATATTTTTAAGGGCTATAAAATAAAATGCAAATAATCCAATCCTCAATTACATTACGAACGCTCAGACGTACTGTCCCTCAATTATCAAAGTAGGTAAATATTTTGTGCCCTTCAATATTTGAAATGCATAAAATAGAAAGTTGGGTTTTCGTTTTATGATCCTTTTGATTGCAGGCGTTTCGAAAGGAAAATTTCCTTTGCAGATGCTCAAGCAGGTGTTTTATAAATAATGTCAAATTTTGATAAAAAAAAACTTCCCAGATGTTTCAGAAATGTATGCCTGGTAAAGCTTAATCACTCTTCTTAAGAGAGATTAATTCAATATTTCACTAAGCACTTCATGGAAATATAATTTCATAAATTTAAATTTTTTCAATTTAGCAAGCACAAAAATTAAATCATATTGTTCTTATTTACATAACCTTCACATAGATAATTTTACGACTGATGATGACTAATCACTGGTTAATTTTAGAATGCATCTTTCTTCGAATAAATCGAATAAAAAAGACCCAACTTACCATACATTAGGTTATATCTGAAAAAAAGAAATACTGGAACCTTCTGGAAAATTATTATCTTCAGAAAATGTGGACTTTTGGAATTTGAAGGCGCAGATTCAGGAAATGATAACGTCAATTGTATCAAAACCTTCTTTTTCTCAAGTTTCTCAATAAATCAGAAAAAGTGTTCATTTCAGAACAATTACATTTTTCTTCTAGGAGGATTAAATTTGACGAGTAGGAAGATGAATTCAACTTGGAACTGAGGATGGTAACTTGGTCAACGAAACTCCTGGGAAAATAATCAGTTGGTATTTTGTCTGATATTACCATTTTTTACAGTTCTTTCAGTTTTTGAGCGCACAACTAGGATTTGCCTTGAATGAAATTTTAGTTTCTTAAAAATAAATTCTGAGTGGGAAAAATGAAATTCTGCTTAACATATAATTTATCAACTATCTTCTGTGCATAAATTAATTGTTAACCTTATTTAAAGTTGAAACTAAGACCTCCGGTGTAAAATAAATCCAAAACAGTGAAAAACGCTTCTTTTGAGGATGACTTTATTGCCGATAAAATCAAAATATTTCCGAGATTTTATATTTTTCAGATGCTTGCGATAACTTTTAAATTCTAATGAATTAAAGCAAAGGAAAGAATAAACACGAAGAATACGGTTTTGGAATTTATTTTTGCTGTTGAATATTTTTATATTTTAATATATTTTCAACATCATTAATGAAGTACCACGCCTATGATTTTTATAGTTCTTGCTTAATTCATTGATTCAGGACGTAGAATTAGTTTTAGGATTAGTTAGGTTAGTTTTTTACGTTATAAGTTATATTATAATTTAAAATAGGGAAAGGTTGAGTTATGAAAACCCTCAGGTGAACTCTTTCTTAGGGTTTCTGAGGAAATAGATTATTATTATTATTATTATTATTATTATTATTATTGAAGAATAAATTTAAAAGTGATAATGTTTGTTATTTTGATCAACATCATGAAAATGTAATTTTGTAATTAGTCAGACTGAAATAGTTCAAAAATATAATAATACTGACCGATTCTTGAAAATCCATTATAATATTTTCAAAAAACAAACTTCAATCTAAAGTGTGTTTTTTGAATATGAAATAGTACTACTGAAATAGTACACTGAAATACTACTGAAATAGTACAGGTCCAGATTACATCAAATTTCCATTCATAGGTAGTTGAAATTTTTTCAGTCCAATTTATGTCCCTTTGTTGTACAATTCATATCGGAATTGAGTCCGTCAAAGTTCAAAAATGGATATTCAACGAATATTCAAGTTGATGGGATATTCATTGAACGCTTCTCTTGATATAGGGAATACCTATATCAACAGTTTGATAATTAAAAAACTGGACACTTTCCGTAAGATGTTCAATTTTCTACAATGTTCAATTACGGTGGACCAAGATGTCGAAGGTATTGTAGTCACCATCCTGGCAATTTATGATGCGAGGTTGACCAATGACTTCTGAGACCAAATGTTTTGGTAATTCAAGGGCTGCAATATTGTGGAAAGAAACTCTCTACTCTAACTACAGTCTCTCTTCTCTCTAACAATGTTCCGACTTGGACTACTGACTCTGCTTTGGACTTCTTCCAGTTGGAACTAGACTTCTGACACCGAACCAGTTAACTTCTAGTCAATTGGTTCGGTGTTGAATTGTTTGACTACCTCTTTGAAACCACCTCAAGGTAAAACTATCCAAACACCTATTTTAGGTTTTCCGCGAGACAAATTTGTTCTCCAAATCAACAGAAATTGAGAACAAGACCTTAAGTGTCTGAAACTAATATTTTGTTAGTTTTTTTCACAGTTCATGAGTGAATAAAAAATTTACAGAATGTTATTGAAAACCTCACCCACGAATAATTGAAGTATTCTCCTATCTCAACACTGAATAAGGTATCAAGGTTGCATTGCCAGAACACATTCGAACTATTTAGTATTTTCAATTTCCACAACACATAATGTTTTGAACTTCTGTAGCCGACTACAGCTGTAGCCATTTTTTAGCCGACTACAGCTGTAGCCACTTTTGTAGCCGACTACAGCTGTAGCCACTTTTGTAGCCGACTACAGCTGTAGCCACTTTTGTAGCCGACTTTACAGCTGTAGCCACTTTTGTAGCTACAGTTGTAGTCCACTGAGCTTCAACTCTGACTTGAAATATGCTAGACAAAAAGTCCACATCTTAGTTTTTCTCAAAGGTCTACCTAGAATTCGGTAGGAGTACCTGAGCTCTTCTCTGGTCTTCCATGGGTCGGGAGCTCGGGATCGTCTATATGCAACGTGCATTGGACGACCTCGAGCGCTGGTACCTCGAGTGGAAGATCCTAGTGAATCCAGAAAAGACTCATAGGAAGAACGACAGCTTCTCCAGCCATGAAAGTGAGGATCTCTGGAAGGGAGATCAACTGGCAGG
This sequence comes from Leptinotarsa lineolata, assembly GCA_015342045.1. NCBI lineage: Eukaryota > Metazoa > Arthropoda > Insecta > Coleoptera > Chrysomelidae > Leptinotarsa > Leptinotarsa lineolata. The sequence continues at coordinate 15,001 of WOGR01001333.1, read as the reverse complement.
CGCGGGTCAAGTACTTTGGTCTTCTAATAGATCCTGGGCTCACTTGGAACCCGTACATCGGAATTGTAAAGACGAAGTTCCAGAGAAGGATTGTATCCTTATACCCCTTGATCCACAGAATGTCGAAGCTTAATCTGAAAAACGAAATTATGATCTACAACACGATGCTTAAGCCTGTCATCATGTATGCTTCAGGCGTTTGGGGGCAAGCGGCTCCGTCTAATCTCTCCTAATCTCGTCTAATCTTTCATGATAATCCATTAGTTAGGGAAGCTATAGATTATGCTGTTGAAGGGCGGCACGGATGTCTGTAAAGCGTTTCATGCCGTCAACCTTAACTCAGTTTAATACCCATTTGTCCCTCTGACAAAAATCAGCCGAAAGGGTAAGGGAGCTAGACTCCAGCCTGTTTGAACCCAAGATGGCTGTAAATCCCTGCGATTATGTAGTTTTGTCTGCTCCAGGGGATAATAATTTCGTTATGGGGAATGAAAAGTGCTGAAGTTCCTCCAAATATAACGATGATTTGAAGAGGCCCACGTGGTAGAATCATTTGATAAAACAGAGTTGATGAAGTAACACAATATTATGTACACCTTCCATAGTTGATGCAAATGGTACTAAAAAGTTATAATTTGCTGACCTTTTATCACCAAGTGGTACATAATGTACATAATGTATAACAAATACATACACTTACCTTTAATATCTTTCACTTGGCATGGCTGGAACCGGATGGAGTAGTATGTTCGTTTTTCATTGTAAACCAAGTCTCTCAACTGAGAGAAATATAATGATGACATCTGTCAGAATCGAAGGCGAATACCTTCATTGATCATTTAACTCACATTTGTTTTCAAATACGATAATTGAGCATATGAAACCAATTAATGAATGAAACACTTTTATATGCCATATAATAATATATTTAACAGCAAGTACAATACAAAATTTACACACTATATAATAACTTCAATATAGTAATATGAATATAATACATGAGGGATTCAAAAATGCGGGGAAATATGATACACCAAGGTAGTAAATATGCAAAAATATTGCTAACTTTAATCTCTTAATTCGTCCGCCAGAATAAAAAAGACAACAATGCGACAAATCAACATTTTTACACTCCTCGTCAGCTTGACTATCACCAGAGACGTAATCCTTGAGAAAAATTCTCGGGTACGCCAATGGCCGTGAATCACATGGTCTTGAATCGAAGCATTCCACGAAAATGTCCAAGTCGAATTCAAGAACCAAAAAACTTTCAGAGATCTAAAAATATTTATTGCAAATGATTGCATAATATGCGAGAGCGAAAAAAAATCACCAGAAAATGACTAGATCGAGGGCAAGAAAAAAGTCAACTGGTCTGAGTATCAGTCAACAGTAAATTCGACAAGGTTGGACTCCGCCGAAAAGTCATTCTCTGCGACTTTCCAAAGCCTTCGCGATAAACAGTACTTTCAACAAAAACAATTTTTACATGAGCAATTTTTACAGATTATGTACAGATGCGAGATCAGTTGAAAGGTCCTAGTTTTCAAAACGACGTCAAAACCAAAGATCGATCGCGAAAAAAAGAGACAGTAAGCACAGTACTCTAGAAAAACCTACATCTAAATCAGTCAACAGTACGTCTTGAAAGAGACTACAACCGTCCCGCATATAAACAATCATTGGGTACAAAAATACACCGAAATAAGCTGATCAGCATCAGAAATGTGCCGGTTTATATGGGGGACATTTGTCATTCTGACCAGCTTACTAACTCTACTTTTATTCATACTTTACAGGCAGGCCTCTTAAAATTTCAAAATTTCAAAACTCTTATATATATAATATACGGACAGTCCCATCTAATAGTAATTCTAGAACACTGAAAGCACGAGAAGGGCTTCTGTAGCGCCCTCCAATATCATAATTTTCATTACAAGAATATCGATGTTTGCTAGAATATTAAACTTTTTAGAACTGTTTACACTATTTCTTGATTGTTTGTGCGTTGACTTGACAATAAAAGAGCTGAACTGAAATATGAAAAGCGTTCTGAAAACCCTCGGCATGAAGCCCAAATATTCACCAGGAAGATATTGGGAATTCACATTGCGAAGGACTGTACAGTTTTCGGTCAGGACATGAGTTTGGGAGTGGTGGAGACTAGCTATACAGAGCGACAGAAAGTCTAGTCCATTTCTATAAAACGGAGAGAAAATTTGGTATGTAAAGTGTATAATATAATAATTTTTATTGCATAGCGCTTTCGACTTGAGTCATCTTCAGTGCTCACCTGGAAGCAAGTAATCTTATTGGAAAAGAGTTTGATTGAAAAATTTTTTAAAGTTGAAATTTTAGGTTAAAAATTTTTTGAGAAAAGTTCAACCCAAAATTTCAACTTTAAAAAATTTTTCAATCAAACTCTTTTCCAATAGGATTACTTGCTTCCAGGTGAGCACTGAAGATGACGCAAGTCGAAAGCGCTATTCAATAAAAATTATTATATTATCCACTTTACATACAAAAATTCCTCTCCGTTTTATAATTTAAACAAGTGCATTCAGCTTCCCAAGTTGTTCATTTAGTCCATTTCATTTACAGTTTGCCTGCGAAAAGTCGTCTTTCTGCAAAAAGCGCATGTATAAACCCAGATGACAGCTGCACACATATTCCTAGCCTACTACTTATCAAATCGACTTGTATAGATTCTCGTCGATTTATATCTACTACCACTCACAGTGCTTTGACTTTCAAATTTAAGTACAATTCTGGACAGACAAATACATGAATGGAATACGGAGGAGCTAATGTGTTGAAACTGTAGACTGGGTAAATTCTGATTGGTTCAAGCTCTAGGAAACTGCGTGAACTTCTCAGAAGGTGTTCTATCAGATATAAGCCCAGTTCTAGGTGAAACAATTTTCCAAAATTTACACAGGCGAATAATGAAAATCAGTTGAACGCACCAACACAGAACATACAGCGTACAGTAGTCGTCAAAATAAAAATTCCCAGTTTTTGACCCCCTTTATTTTGACGAAATCGAACGATAACACTGATAATGAAGAAGCAGCGGCAGAACCATACAAGACTACACGGACTTTTGACAACTAAAATATTGGTCATCAAACAGATGAATCACAGCCTGTTTTTGTGTTCTGTTGCCATATTATGAGGTCAACAGTATTCAAAATGTAGAAAACTAATGCCGGCATGCCGGTGACAAAAGTACTGAGCTAGGCACTATTAAAGTCCAATCATTTCGGAACGCGCCAGAGAGTGGCCAAATAGAGCACCTACTTGCAGATCTTGGTTGGTTATTGGACCCATTAGTGTCAGCAAAGTTCAAACAATATTTCTTACTTGTATATGAATATATGGGTATTTTAGGTATACTTTGTACATAGCACTTATTGCTGTTGTGGTTACAAGAACTACGTGGGTATGGGAGCTTACTACTGCCTTTCGGCTTGGCAAACGAGCCTTCTTCCTTCCATATCATCACGGCCCAACTTGATCGGCTAGTAGGCACCCTTCTTAGACCTATTCCAAAAGATTATCCGCTGCCTAACACCTAATCTAAAATGACTGCTCGTTTAAAAACTGGTAGATTCCGGTAATACGTCGTACAACGATAAATACGAAATAATAAACGCAAAATGAGATCATAATCGGGGTTAAGAATATTTATAACAATATAAAAACTGTCGATGTAGCCATCATCATAAACTGAGGCTGTAACGTACGACCCGAAGATTCAACAATGATTGTGCCTCCATTCAGAGAAATCTCAAAGAGCAGTCTTAACGTCTCTTTCAAGGTATCATAAAGTCACCGTTTTGCATGTCGTCCCAGGGACTGTCTATATTTGAGAACATGGGGATGTCACGAGGACAGGCAAAGTCCAGGTGCGAACCAGAACTGTTGGAGGCGGTTTCGAAGCTGAAGTCATCCAGATCGATGCCGTCCAAGTGCAGCAGGTCGTCGATCCTGTCTAGGTCCTCGATGGTGGTGGGGAGTTGCGTATGCGAGAGCCTGTCCTCTGGCTCGTCCTTCACTATAGACCCGCTGAAGTTGTTGACCCAGTCATCGTAGATGGTCGCGCTTTCTGGAGAGTCTGGAGTCTCACAGGACGGGCTCGATGGAACTTTGGCGAAAAAGCTCACCTGGGGCAGTTGCGTGGGCATACTCTGCCTCAGCATGTCCTGGCTTTCCACAACTCCCGCCATACCCCTCTGCTCTATGTTATTCGTGCTAGTCAGCCTGAACTTCAGTTTCGAGGCAACCGTCTCTGGCACTGAACTCCTCCTCGCGAATATTTTTTCTTTCACCGTGGCATTGTTATTCGTGTCATTCTTTTGCAATTTCGGCGACTTCTTCGTCTTCTTATTGGGGCTTGTCTTGGGGGAAGGTTTGGTGCTCTTCTTTCTAGGGCGGTACTTGTAGTCTGGATACTCTTTCTGGTGCAACTGTCGGAGCCTTTCTGCCTCCTCGATGAAGGGTTGGCGTTGCTCATCGTTCAGTAATTTCCATCGCTTGCCTAGTTTTTTCGAAATCTCCGCATTGTGCATGTCTGGCGAGACTTCGCAAATTTTTCTGCGCTCGATCTGGGACCATACCATAAAGGCGTTCATGGGTCTCTTGATGTGGTTGGGGTTGTTCTTTTTTGTCTGTAACAAGAAGAGAAGATGGTCAATCACCAAGTCGAATGACAAGTTATGATAGTTCATTTGGTTGGAGTTTTTACGTGGGCAAATATCAAATGCGTTCTATATTCGAAATACTACTTCCATTATCGATAAAATGACACTGAAGAAAATTGCAGTCTCTCAGCTACGTTTCACAAATATTTGTTTTAAAATTCATAAAAGTCAAGTAAAGTTACCTCTGTATACAATCCATCATATTTCCTAACACATATCAATTAACACAGTCAAGGTCGACATAATAAAAATTAATTAAACTCTTAATGAGCCATTGAAACTTCTACGTGTGTAATCTTCACTTTCGATTTCGTTTTAATGACTAGTGTCTTCCACGCAACCGCTTCGTTTAGAGGTTTCCGTAATTGTAACTCACGATAATTCATGATTTTTTTTCATAATTTTCGCTAACCGAACCATTGGTGCATGCCCAGTCGGTACAATTATCAAAGTCGGCCAAGGCGGCGAGTTAGGAAACGCTGCTTCAAGTCGAGCAGAGTTTTGTAATTCGGAAAGAACGGATCGTTTGTTTCTTGCCACTCGTAAGAGATCAGATGAAATTTATATGGTTAAGTTATGAGTAACTCTTGATTGGGAGTTTGATAATAACGTTACATATGATAATAACAAATTGTTTCAATGAGTTTGGAAATTTTCGAGGAGGCGTTTTGAAAGTAAAACTATTATAAGCTAGCTCAAAAATTGAACAGAATATGACCCTAGAGAGGTAAAACTCTAGAGCACTTTATGGTTGGTTCTGTTTCAATGTGGAACCCCTTCCCCCTTCTATCGTGCATCAAAGTTTTACCCAGTTATAACGGGTCTTCCGGTACTTCTAGTATATGTATTTTCGAGGCAGTTAAAAAAATGCATAAATTGTGAGTCTCAGTATTTTGGATGACTACATTCCTGAAAATTATGAATTTATAGATTCAATTAAATTATTTTCATCTAAACTGTTTGTTTTATTTATTCCTTTAAGTAAAAGAAATGTATCAAGGTGAATTCTGAATCACAGTGAATCTATAATTTACGTTCAATACTGATGGCATTCAGTTTATAATATAGGAATAGCTACAGCAATCAAGAAATTATATATTCTTCTGATATAAATAACTGATTAGTGAAAAAATATCGTGTACTGCATATAATAACTACTTATTTAAAGTGAGTCGTAGTCTCTATGACCCACATGCTGAACTTATGAACTTATTTTATCTTTGGTGTACAACTTTCTTTCAGTATTTACATCACAATGTCGAACTTAAGAGCGAAATGTAGTTGGAAAACTTATCAAAAATATGACAATTTGATGTTCATTGAACTTTCACCTCAACTCTATATACCAGCATTTAAAGTATCATTTGAGAATATTGAAAGATATTTCGAGAGTCCAAAAGTTATCCGTCTGGACTGAAGATGAACAAATCCAAGGCAGTTCTGTCGTGAAATATGAACATATTACAATTATTGCCAGTTGACATTTCGCGTCATGTCTAACCTCAGCTGAAATATCAATGATTCATAATTGTTAGACACTCTGTATGACTCACAAGTATTCTAAAACCTACAGTGGAACCGTATCCTGTACCTGATTGAACTTTTCATGTAGATTACCGACAAAAGCCATCAAAACCCGACACAATGGACTTCCACTAGATCTTTCGAATCAAATCGTCGGCCTATACTGAAAACAATCGAGATATTCCAATCACGCGTGGCGCCTACGCCACTGCCGAGGCGATTGGCATTTGTCTCACGCACGTTTCGATGAGTTTGCATGTTTTTCGTTCTCTACTCTGAATTCTCAATTTTGATTTTCGCCGTGGTTCGTGCTAGACACGGCTGTTGCATACCTAATTAATTTGTAGAGTGACTTTTTCGGCGTTCCGGGAAAACAAGATGATTAGATTTTGGGGCGGAAAAGTGGAAATTGCAGGAGCACCGATGTGCTCAAAAAATATCAATTTTAGTGCAGGCTGACAAGTTTTGTTTGTGAGGTGTTCTCTTTGAAACGAGTGAAGCTTATTCGGTGAGTTTGACCAATATATGTTTACTTTCGATCTGCATGAACAAATGGAATAATCTATTACTGAAATGTCAGTGGGACACAATTTGGAATCAATCGTTTTGGATGGATTATTATCTGCATAGCGTTAACTCACTGTCTTTCATATGTAAAATGAGGATATTTTTTGGTCTATTCTGTTTATATCCCTAATCGTGCAATAAATGGATAAACAAATGAACGTGATCGGTAAAAAGTTATTATCCCCAAAAAATATAAATTCTGAAATAAATATTTGTGCACGTCTATGACAATCGCAACCTCAAATTTGTACACTACTTCATATGCTACATATGTCTGATTTTGATACATTCTTGTTTTCATTTTTATGTTTTTACATCTATTGAAAACGTTTTTTCCACAAATGCACGAATCTATATATGGTTACTACTGACAAACGAACAGATCATTTTTTGAATGAATTTGAAATTTAAAAATTTACAATGCGTCAAAATGGAAATTTAGAAACCTTAACCCATAATCTGTCCAATTTTTGATGAATACATTACCAAAGGTGAGGTAGAAACGAATATAATATCAACGAAAGAGAGCTGCTTCTCCTCACAGAAATCCCCATCTTATTGAAAGAAATTTTATTTTGAATACCTGATATACCTGATTCTTTCCAAGAAAACGGGATAATCTTTTTCGAACATTATGAATACTTCATGCACATTTCACAGCCAAACAAAATGTCATTTCTTCGAAAAATATGCATTTTAAACACTCCCTCTAGAATGCAGGTCGGGTCCTAATGGCCATTATATTGTCAGATTAGCCCTGTTTGGATTCAACAGACGATCTGCGACCTCTATTGAAAAGAATAATAAAACTAACTCAACGTTATTCCAACAGAAATTTTGGAAAACATGAACGATTTCATTTTGGCTAGTGGTGGAGCACAAGAGGCTAAAAATTAAAGTACCTACGCTCCAATCGCCCAGAATGTTTTTTTTTATTTTGGTAGCTCAACAATAAGCTAACAAAATAAGCATTAGTAAGAAAAGGGAAAAATTTGCCTGTAAACTAATTTTAGCTCCATTGTGTTAACACTCACGATACATCCTCCCGATATTTAAGAGTATATGAACAAATGAACATCATAAGTTTCTGCACCACTATGAATGACAATGGCTAATTTTACTCAAGCTAAGATTGGCAACTGCATGTATAGGTATAACATACGTAATCCAACATATGTTATATTGAACTGATTTTATAGCCTGTATGTAAATCGTGTTTTAAAGTGTTTTTAAAAAGGGGTGTCTTATGTTTTTTTTGAAATATGATAATTTCTTCTGTTCATATAACTTCTTTGCGATCAATCTGTAGGTATGCCCCACCATCATTTTTCCAAAACACTTAGTGATACCTATATTTGCAAAGTACATAAAAAGTCTGTTTAATTTTAGATCTAATTTATTGCCATTTTGAAATCAAGAGAATTCTAATTATGTTTAATATATCAGAGAAGTCGTCGCCAAATACCTGGTGGTTCTTTTTCAGTTCCTCGGAGACGAGGAAGGCTGTAAACGCCATCTTGTACAGCTTGAAAAGTGGCAATGACAGATTTGATCCATTTTGTTTTTAATATCTTGTAAAATAACGTCAGAAAAAATAAAAAATGAAACCTCAGAATGTCACTCTAATAAGCACTAAAAAGGAAAAAAAATCAACAGAAGTTGTATCTATCATGGTTTCTCATTTTCCCATTCTGGTCTTCTTCAATTCATGATGTGGAAATTGAGATCATTGCATTTCTCAAAATACACCACTCTTCACAAGAGAAAATAAAAGATTTTGGAACTGTTTTTACCTTTCATTAATAATAATCGTTTTGATTATTCGCAGGCTGCAATTTTGCATAAAAAAAGAGTGAATAATACCACAATTTGCTAATTTGCGAAGTTTGATTTTGATAGTCACGGAAAATTCAGTCAATCTGGCAACATCGCAGTCAGTGATTTCATGACGTCAATGCAAAAATACTGCTATTTTTTCAACAGTGAAGAAAAATATGAGCAATAATCAGATTACTTCTGGCAACACCGCGTACCAGAACAATCGATATACAATTCCAGTATTGAGATTAGAGTTGGCGGTGGACGGTTGAGCGAGTAATAACGCCCTCTGGCGGACTCTAGTAACGCGTAATTGCAGTATTAATTACAGTAAGGACTGGACTAACGGCCATCCTGTAATCCGAATTATCCGGACGGAATGAAGTGTTATCTGGCCTGATGCAGGCGGTCGCAAACGGGAGATATTCCTAGTTTTGCAAGGGTGAAGGTGTACAGGGTGTTTGTGGCTATTAGGAAAAGTCTTAGCTCGTGGACAGTTGTTGCACAAAAAGCTTTTACTTTGGGTTTCAGAAAAGAACGAACTGGTTTTACTTGTCAACAAAATCACCTATTTCCACGGTTAATATACAGGGTAGGCCAATAAAAATAAAACAAGGTTAGGGTGGAGTTTACAAAAAATCATTCGACTTCATGGATTTTCATTTCAAGGGGGAAATATTTCAATCATATTTTTAAATATTTCACTTTCCCTCGTTGACGGGGTGGAACCCAATCCTTATATATTGAAATAGCATCAGAAGTCACACGATATTTTGTTTGAAAATCATCGATTTTTTTCAAAATTCAATGCAGTAGGTATTGAAAAACGCAATGAAAAAATCTACCATTATCAATGGTTGTAGCTACAATGATTTTTATCAAGAATCCCTTCATTTTTCTTTAAAAGTCAATACTTCAAAGTTGATGCGTGTATTGAAAAATTGAAAACCGTATCTTTTCTTTCAACTACTTTATTGGACGTATATTTTTTGTACCTCCTACACTTCTTTGTAAAGCAATGATTGCGTAACATTGTTTAGCCAACAAATTCCTTTTTCTGAAACTACAAAGAATTTCTCCAGAGAATGGGGAGGACAATAAGAACGACCGTTTTGTTTCTGCTCTAGCCATAACTTTAAAACTTGTAAAAAGATACTTTAATTTCGCTTTTATCGCCTTCCTATAAAACGTCTGCGGAATGGCCCTTTTTTCAATAAAAACGTTCCTCGGCAATGCCAACAGAGACAAATAAACTCGGCTTTTATACATTATGCTGTTTTGAAACAATATTTTGATAACCTACTTAGGTGGCTTTATTAGAGGAGTAAACGTAAAACCCAACAGGGGAGTACTTCACGACATTTTTAGGACCTAAGGAAATTTTCGCTCGTTTTATTGAAACTGCTCGTAAAGAATAATAAAGCAGGTGCTTCGACAATCGTTCACAATTTGAGATGATTTTTACAATGATATCAATGGGAAATAACAGTTTTGTTATCACTGGGTGTAAAAATATAATAACGCGAGAAGTGATACTTTTTCTACTATTTCTCGTATGACGAATGAAAATAAATAGTTTGTCATATTTCATAAATGAATGAATCATGCTTTCGTATTGTTTCTAGTCAACCTAAATCATTTATTGAAACAATTAATCTAAGTTTCAACCTAAATCATTTATTGAAACAATTAATCTAAGTTTCATCCATCCATTGCATAAAGACATCAAAATTTGTAAACATATAGGTCGCAAATGACAGAAAATTGTGTAGATTCAAAAAGTAATTCCAATTTCATTGTTGTTTTTGAATTCTTAACAAATGTATGAATAACAAAGTCATAAAAGCGCTATCAGTTAAAATATTGATTAGAGAATGAAAAATACACTATTCCCAAGGATATTTAGTTGAAAAATGTTCTTATTTCAGCTAATGGAATATGCTGGAAATATTTTGTTTTGAATGAACCCTTTTCATATCATTAATATCGATAATCCCTCAAATATTCTTGATGGCTTTGCAGATTTCTTCAGTGGTTCTTATATAGTGTCAACATCAAATGATCATACAAACAACAGCAGTGATATTCCCAGCCTAGTAACCAAAACTTCAGTATTGAAGATGTTTATCATACCCTAAGAAAATTAAAGCCTAAATTTACTGCGGGACCTGATCATATTCCAGCATTCAAAATTAAAGATTGTGCCTCAGCTTTGGCTGAACCACTTAACTACTCTACTTTCGTAAAGTGTTAGAGATGCTTCTTGAGAATACAATCTACTGTCACGTCAGCACATTATTACCCCCAATCAACACGGTTTTATGAAAGGACGTTCAACTATTACCAATTACTCAAAGTATTGCGAAGGGTATTGATTGTCAGTCTCAGACTGATGTCATCTACACTGATTTGATTTTTCTAAAGCCATAGTATCCTGCTCAACAAGCTTTTGAAATAGTTCCTATTCTGTAATTGGGTTCATCCTGTAGAACAGTGTATGAAATAAATAAAAGAATAAATTGATCTAACCATAACTTTAGAATTACACTACGTTCGGTATGTCATACGTTTACCAGACATCCTGTATATAGCTTTCACAGCTCACTGCCTCTTTCTCAAAAATCAGCTATTGCTATGGCTACACCCTGTATAGTCAATAAAAGATTTATTAAAATCTTGACGTAATGGATTAATTTAATATTATTTATATTCAGTAAGCTGTATCTTTATCTAGTAGAAAAAACACAATTTTATTTTGATTCAAATGAAACATTTGACCAATTTTCATAAATTGATGGTGTACCATAATAAAGTTCTCTTAGGTACTGCCATTACAGAGAAATGTACACCTCTTTTGAAATTATTCAATGTTACACCGGATATAGTCGAAATACATTATTTTGGGTATTGCCCAGTCTGTGGAATTTTACTCTGTATGAGAATCTTACCGTCATTAAATATAAAAGCACAGCAGTGTTGCCTATTCAGCAGAATCAACACGTGTGAAGATTTGTAAATTTGCCAAAAATCTTCTGGTTCATTAGCCAGGTGTAAATTTAGATAAACCTAAAAACTGAGGAAGTCTATTTCAGGCCGGAATTCTTTCTTAAATTCGTTTATCGAAGGAATTTGCAGAACTTTTATTACACCCATGAGAGTACATACAGTTGTTATCGGATTAAAACAGATGATAAGGATAACAGTGGTGAAAGTAGCATTTGGCAGATTTCCAATGAATCATTTCTGAAGAGAAAAATGTCTTGAAACCACTTTCAAGACTGTAATTGTTCTGATTACTCTGTACGTAGAAAAGTGTTGTTTAGAGTTTTAAGTTTATCTTGAAACATAGTTTCACGATTTTTATAACCGTCGTAACTTCCAAACGGAAGGATCTATTCGCAAAATCGAAAATACATTAACAGAGAGGCAGTAGCCCAGTTCTGGCGTGGAAAAACTGTTTTCAAATGAATAATGATTATTCACAATTACAAAAGTTCGTGCATGCTCAGAAGAAAACCGAGTGAATCTCAATGTTACTATTACAATGTTCCTATGGTTATAATAATCAGTTAGGTAGTTTTTGAGTTCAATTAGAAACAACAAAACAAAAATCAATTTTTTTACAATATTAGTTCAGATTTATTGCTATCAATTCACTGCGTATGCAATATCGCATTTACAAGAAGCATCTAACAGTTGTACGGTGCCGTTATCAAAACTACGCATAAAACAGCAGGAAACGATAGCGTGTATCTTCTGTCGAAGGTCGCTCGTGCTGATAAACCTTGCATTTTATTCGTATTTTTCTGCTATATGACCTCACGACGAGTTTTCCGTGATAAGATGCTCAGCTGTAATCAGGGAGGAGTCGTTATAGTTTTGGGAGTCAGTGACTCAATATTCGGCTGCTCTGGATAGAGCGGGGATGAATCAGGTAAACGTACCGGCCACTCTCAAGTCGTAGTGTACCCTGGAACGTATAATGTATCCGTCTTTAACGGCTTTCTTGGCACCAAACAGCAAAGCCGAATTCCTCTGCTTTTCTAACGATCGGAGACGATAAAACGGGAGTTAAAACACACCCCACACAAGTGCCAAGTTATAACTTGCACAAAACAAACACAAACAATTCTACTTCACCGCTTAATATCCTTTTCGTGAGTTTTCCGCGTTGGCGAAGTTTTAACGTGTCATGAGATATTCATCAAACATTTAGAAATTTAAATTGCCGAGTTTATTTTCTAAACGGCTTGCTTGGAGGAAATTGAGAAAATGATGAAGTCGATTGGGACGAGGTGGGTTTTTATACTTGGTCTACTGGTTTTGATGATCAATAATTTCTGTGTGAGAGATTTCAGAAGGAGCTAACTCTGGATTTCGATTCCGAAGGAAATCATTTGTCGATATAAGTTTTGAAGTAACGATTTCACTTATTCTTTCGTTGGCAAATATCAATCCAAAGTTAGGTATACATAATTCTCTTGTCAATAAATCAATCAAGAATCCAGATATGGTTGGCTTTTTAGTTCCCTAAACTTACGAATTTGAAAGATACAACCAAATATGTTTTGGGAGGAATTACTGAATTTGCTAAAGAATATTACTGCAATTGAATGAAATTCAATAAAAAACCCTTCTTCTTGAATATCTTTTGAAAAAAAATCCCAGGAGTAAAAATGTTCTCGAATCTTACAGACTTTTCAAAGTGTGCCAATTCAACTTGTTTTCTCAAGAGAAGTATTCATTTTTGATCCAGACATGTAGCCTTATTTAGTTTTGCATCCGACATTGTGCAAGCAAAAGAAACCTCAAAGAAAGTTTCAGGCCAAGTAAAATTTTCTGAAACAATTCAACGACTTGAAATCAGAAACAGAAGTTGTTCCAACTGCATATGTAATCATGAGTTCAACTAGCAAGTACCATCTACGTTTCAGTTCCTTTCTCTTTCTGGCCTGTCAGTGCTACCTGCGCCTTTCATTTTTATCTACCTGAATCTTAGTTAATTCTTGAACAGTCTAAATATTCAGATATTCAACTTCCCTCCACAGTCGTATCTCTTGACCTGCAGTATTAAAGTTCTTATTCCCCTTATCGTGGTTCTCTCATTAGAAAAATTCAGAGCCGGCTGTGTATATTCTTTTCTGGACCAGGACCTAGGCCAGGATAAGTGTCCAGTTTTTCTACACATTATGGTCCAGCAACACGTCAACTGTGTCTCCCATAATGGTAGTATGACTGATCTCAGTCATCACCGAATCCAAATCTTGTCAAAGTGGCCCCGGTCTGTCTCAATGATTCCCAGGAGCGAACTTGTTCTGAGTTTCTGAAGTATCACTGAATAAATTTCACATGGTTCCGACGACTTACTTGATTGAAGTGAAGTGATTTCCCATCTGTGGAATCATACTCGCAATAATAATGAAGAGAATAGAAATGATTATGTTTCAAGTAGGACACAGTGGCAGATTCTTGTTTTCAAAAGCAGTTGTCGCCTATCCAAAGTCGGGAGAAAGAAATAGTTCTTCGATCATAATGTGTAGACACTGTAGACTGTAGACAAAAGTACCTGGCAAAATTTCACAACATTGCATTGATCTACTCCACTGTGATGATTGAATCTGCATTTTCATCCTTACCGTTTTGCATATCTTCACTCTGTATTATTATTCCAATCGAATAAATGCAACACAGTCGTTCCAGCTAGCTATCAATCAGCATACAAATAAGGCGAAACCAATGCATAATCAGTAAAATCATTTACGCACGTGTTTTAACTTTTATCTATCGATATGGATTCAAAGATCGTCACGTAGCTAGGTCCTTGGTTGAAAGAGAACGTGAGGACAAAGTTTTGCAAGATTTCCGGGCCTGCGCGATTCTTATTGCCAGTCGTGAAAGGCCAGCCAGCCATATTTAGGAAGTATTGTTCGGTATGGCCTCGCTCTGTACCTATTTGCACATTTCCGCGGTTCTAGGATCGTTATCACGCACTGGTGTGAATTTTAATGAAGACTATCGTTTGAGGGATGGCCCAAAGTTATCCACTATGCACGTACAATAACGTTTTAATATACTAGAGAATTAGTCGACGTAGTGGAGATGAACATTGCAAGCACTGCCTTGAAGCAAGTGATAATAAAAAAACAAGGCATCTAAAAATTAGAATATACACAAGAAAAATGATATACAAATATTGTTGAAGAGTATAGTGTGTATCACGGTATCTATACTATACACTGTGTCCGTAAAGTATGGAACAAATTAATTTTCAGCTGAACAGGTCATTTTAAGGAATAATCCTGAAACACGTCGATTTTTGATGTTGATTTACCGTATTTTAAAATAATAATCTAATATACAGGGTGAATTACGTTCGAGTAATGACGTCA
>WOGR01001332.1:0-20288 GCA_015342045.1 Leptinotarsa lineolata | reverse complement strand
CTATTAGCATTTTGGTCGTTGCCAAAAAATAAAGCCATAACTGAAACCCTGTCAGCAGTAGTGTGAGGCATTTTTAAAAAAATAACAATACACGACCCGTTTAAACGAAACAATCGAACGATGTACTAATGAACACTGGAAAAAGAGGAGTGGGTATTGATTTCCAAAAAGGGATTTTATTTAATAAAAAACTGATAAGAAGAACTGCTCAGAAAGTTTTTTATTCAGGCAAACAAGTTACCTAGTTGTTTGTCTAATGTATTATTAACATGACAATTATAACTACAAATTATCTCGGAAACTAATCGTTACAAGTTTTTTTTTCAACAGAGTCGTAAAGGTATTCGAAAGACCTTTAAAACAAGATGCTACTCGACCTACTTTCCCTATCTGAATGAGGGTCGTCAGATGCACCCCTCTGAGGGGGTGCGTACTACAAAAAATCTGATTAGTCTGAAAGGTGTTCCCCTTTCATTAGAAATCGACGTGTCCAAGCTTTTTTTAAAAAAAGGTGTTCCCCTTTCATTAGAAATCGACGTGTCCAAGCTTTTTTTAAAAATCTCACTTTTTATATTCAAAAACGGCTATGTTAAGTTTTCGTTGTTACACACTTTATATAGAGAGCGCTCACCGATTCTGAATATAACATCACTATAAGTAGATATTTATGTCTGTACTTCAATTCTCACTTCACGTTAACCATTTTGAAAAACAATTATATGACCGAACAAAAGAAGAAGGAAACTTGACGTCAATTTGTATACCGAACATATTCAGGCATGACATATTCAGAAAAACAATTCAATGTGAGATTTGCCCTTGATAGTTCACAAAACGCGACCCATGTTTCGCCATACAATAGCACCTTCAGGCGTCACAATAATTTCACATTGAAGTGTTTTTTTAATACGTCATAATGACTTGGGTTATCGTGATAACAGTGAGAAATTTTTTCTCACTGTAATGGCGGATATTTCTCACTGCGTGGGAAATCTTTCGTTTTGAACGTATGAAAGCGATGAGAGAAGTGGCACATTGTATAGCATCCGTAGAAAAATTTTATTTTCCTCATGAATATTATTCCACAATTCTTCTATAAAATTGAAAATAGGGTGTTCGAAGTTGGTGAATTGGATATGAATTTTATTTGTTCCATTTGGACCCTCTCTTCTCATAACATCTGAAAAATCACTGGAAATGTTTTTTGCAAAAACATGTTTGTTTACCACCAGTTGATCGATCAGATTTCTCGGAGAAAAATTTTTAATGAATGTATGACATATTCTACCTTCAAAATGATTTAGCCTATGCCAACTTTCATAATATTCATTTCATCTGAGAGAAATCATCTATATTAATGAAAAATTTGGGAGTGGATATTTCAATATATATCTCGTGTGGGAATATTGAAATTGAATTTATCGATATAATCAAAATAGGAGTGGTACCCAACAACAAGTTAAAAACATGCAAGTTTGATACAACTGTCAAGAGCTGTCTTACTTCTTACAATACATGTACCCATTTTTTTGTATTCAAAACTCCATGAGTGGAATCATAGGGTACTGAGATCTAAACTAGAATGCACATGCCATGTAAAAAAATTCTCTGATGAAAGTAAGAGGATATTTGCTTCCTGTAGAACGTCCAACCATACTCCAGTGACTTTCTGATGCTATAATACAAGAGACAATCTCGAAGTGATTCCTTGAAAAACCTATTATGTATTTATTTTTTGGTTACAACAATAAATTTTAATTTTTTAGAAATATAGGTATCAAACCAAAGACATCATGATCGTATTTATCTGAAGTGTTCTTCCAAACGATAATGTTTGGTATTGAATATACAAAACACAAAATTTCAATATTGAACGACCTACTCAACAGATTTACCTGCTGAGAAATGTTATTCGAATCCACCGATAGTTACAATTACCCGTCAAAGAAAAATCCAGTTATGGCATTCAGAATACTCAGTCAGCATAGTTATTATCCATCCTTTCATTCTCATGTTTTCCTTCATTGCAAGCATTGCCGCAAAATTCCGTTTATTTCCAACCGCGAGCTATCCCAATGAAAAACGTGGATTGGGTTGACAACCCTTCATCATAGTCATATTAAGAACCCTTGTGAGTAGAAATACAATGTCGGGTAATGAACGAAAAGTCAGACTGGAATTCGTAGCATTAGCGTGTCACTTAAATGATAAATGGGACTGCACAATGCCTCTGTCGTAGCCTAATGGATATCTTGTTAATGCGACACTTAGTGTCTCCGGTTTACGGTTTCATCCCCCTTTTGTGTTTCGCACTTGCATTTTTCAAGGGGTGGATTTTTCGTTGTCATTACTGATGACAGTTCCTTTACCATAAACTCTAAGAAATGATTTAGGATGTATAGATCGTTTGACAACTTTTTGATGAATGTCGAAGGTTGAACTGAAAACTAACGCATATAAAATGATTCTGCTACAAAATTCATATTCTTGAGTAGCCTCACTCCAATTATGAGAATCATTGAAAGCAAGAATGAATTGGCACCTACAGCATACAGAAGGGTTAGTATCCTCTTGATAATGTAAAGATAGAATTACCTATTCAGGACCTTCCTCAAAACGTTCTTCAGGAAAAAATTGGTTTGGTGATAGCAACATTCCAATAAGGTGAAAATAAAAGTGGAAAAACTCCTAACATGTAGTACAAAAAGAAAGAAAAAGCCTAACGGACTGTTACTGACAAGTTCCATTGAATGAATTTCGACAATTGTGAAATAGAGTAATTATTGTAAAAAAACTTTCATTATATGTCACATGTTTGTTTTCAAATATATAATAGAACCATAGAGTTAATTCTACGAGTAAATCCAAAATCGTTCACATTCTCGTACGTATTATAGTTTTTTGTGGTCTCACTTTCCCAACTTAAACTTTATTCTTCCTACCTTGACTTATTAATTTTTGTTCTGCTCGAATGTTCACAAATGTAGATGAAAAAGCTAAAATCGAGCCAAATGAAAATGAATTATAAAAAACTATGAAAGACCTCAGACAGTGATTGTTCAAGTTTTCGAAGTAAATTCTTCAACAATTTTTGTTTCAGGTTATCAATACAAGAGTTGATCCAGTTTTATGTGGATCTTGTGAAAAAATGTTCGTACTGCCACAGAATATTACGTATCATTTGTTTAATAATCAATCTTCTGTTGGAAGTTCCAAGCAGTATTAATATGAGGACATCAGTAAGTAAATTCTTCAACAGTTTTTTTTTATTCGGAGTTTTTAGACATATAAGGAAAGGTTCGTATCACTCGGAATATATTATAACCTTTCAGTTCTAACTATAACCATTTAGTTCAAAAAACACGGTGGAGATAACCCTAAATGGCATACTCAATATTGATTTTCTCGACCACAAATGTTCACTAGTTGAAGAAAGTATGCAACATGCCTTTGACACTATCAGTCACCCCGTATTGTTATCAAAACTTCGATATCTAGGTCTATCTGGGTGAGAAGTTATTTCGATTCTCGATCACAGTGTGTATCTGTATTAAAAAACGAATGTATAGTTAGATCCTCTATGAAAACCATTAAACGAGGAGTTTCACGAGGATCTATGTTGAGACCCAGTTTTTTCTCAATTTATATTCTTGACATGGATTTTAGTACCCATTATTGCGAGTTACATCAATACTCTGATGATTCTCAGATTGCTTTTCAATTCCCACCCGAATATTATAGAACTGCAGAAAATAACATAAACGAAGACCTAGAGGCGATAAAAAGATATTCTGACTCCCACTGCTTCAAAATTAATGCAAGTAAATCTCAAGTTTCGTTCAATGGCACCTCAAGCGCACTTTCGAATTTAGAACAAACAAATATGCAAATAAAATTATTAAGTGATATGATAAATTTAGTGACCGCAGTTAAAAATTTGGGCGTTCATTTGAATAGCTCCCTAATTTTCTCCAAACACATTTTCCATCTGAAGCCAAGCAAATTCAACAGATTCAAAACTCCTGTGTGCGTTACTCCTTCAATGAGGATCTTATGCAACTATATTTCAAGCGGAAATCTTTGCTATTGAATTGTGTGCGGAGAGATTGGTAGAATCCAACCCCACACACAAGTCAATAAAATTTTTCTCGGACAGTCAAGCGGCGTTGGAAGCTCTTGGCTCCTACCAAGCAACGTCTAAATTGGTAGCAAGTTGCCAAAAATGACTCTCCTCAATAGGAAGACTCTGGTCTGGATTCCTGACCAAACTGGCCTGGAAGGCAACGAGGCTGCTGATTCCCTTGCAAAGGAGAGTGCTGTTAGTAGCTTCACCGGACCAGAACCTTCCATTGGCATTGTTTTAGGCTTTGCCGAACAAATATTGAACACCTGGATGGCAAGGAGTTTCAAAGGCTAGGCTTCTGGAAAAATCTTCTAGGATTGGCTCACTCCAAGGCGTTCATTCACCCTTCGAAGCTTGGAACCAAAAAGATGTTGAACTTTAGTAGGAATGAAACACGATGTCTAACAGGCCTCCTTACATGTCACTGTCGTCTGAATCATCATATGCAGAGACTCAGACTGTCAGAAGACAGCAGAGCACATGCTTTCTGCCTGCCCCGCCGTGGACCGAATAAGGTTTTCAGAGTTTGGTAGAACCACACTTTTGTTATCTGACCTGAAAGATCATTTACCATACAAACTAAACGGCTTCGTCAAGAAGCTGGGTTTATTTGGTCGAGTTCAAATAGGTGTGCACCACAATAAAGCCTTGTGGATTGCGGTGGGGAGTCGAATAGACTCATTCACTTCTGATCTCACCTAACCTAACTTATTCCTTCAATGTACCATCTCGAGAACACATTACTTCGTATCTAAATAGCCATTCTGAGCTCAATATTAAGAAACGACGGGAACTCCATTCCTACACTCTAATTCATAATATTGTAAATCAAATAGAGCCAATGTACTTTGCAAAAAGCTCAAGCTAAACAGTCATCTACACGGAACTAGACATCATAACACAAATTTTGCCTTTCCAATTCACAGAACCGCTTCTTATCATAAATATTTCACTTGTGTGGCAATACAACGTTAGAATGGGTTATCTAATGAATTTAAAAAAATGAAATATCATAAATTCAAAAAAGAAATCGAACTCAAACCATTAAATGAACAAAGCCGCTCCAAAGCAAAACTGCACTAAAAAAACTGATAATACGATTCTCTATATATACATGTACTGAGCAATACGTATAAAAATTCTTCAATAATTTTATTTCTATTTCTCTTCTTTCAGTTTTTTGTGTTACATATGCTTCTATTACTCATTTGTATTCAAATATATCAATTTGTTACCACCACAAAATTATATTTTTGTATAGTGTTAAAAAAATCAGTGTTTTCCCAGGGAGAAGTGGAAAAGCAACTACGTTGATCTTCTCTACTTTTTGCCCACATATTTATCGAAATTTTAAATCCCATGTATCCGACATAATTGTGATAAATTATTTGGGTGTTTTCTTATCACTTGATCATACTACAAACAGAATGCATGCTTAAATACGTTATGAACGAATAGAGGTACAATTATGATATCTGAGTAGGTTTTTGAACACAGCCTTGGAAAGTTGTACCAAAATTGCCAATAACTTCCTCAACTGAATAAATAGATGAGTAAAGAATCGGTACAATAGATTCACTAGAAACTATTGTACACTAGAAAATGTTTTTAACATGTGTGCACGGAAGAATATAATTTGTAATATTTGCCATCTGTCAAAACTTTTCCAAGTAAAAAGGTACACTTCCTCAACAACGCTGGAGGTGATCGTTTTCGAAATATTCACTAGTTTCTATGTGAATGCATATTACTTTAGCTCCTATAGGGCGCTAAGTGAAATTGCTCAGAACATTGTAACCATTGAAAAAGCAAATCGAATATTTCAATATTTTGGAGTGCCATCACTGGTTGCTGATAGGCTGCTCAGTTTGATACGGGAGGGTGTGAGTAAGTTCAACACTGGCTTGAATAATAGCTATTACTAATTACTTTACTATTATTCAAATGGAACAGGAGTTTACTCGACTAATTCTAGTAGTCGGATGCCAGATTGTAGAAGGCAAAACCAAAGAGAAAGATATAACTTGTACTCAGCTTGGATCGGAAGGCAAAATAAATATGGAAAACAACTAATAACTTTATTTCCTTTGGACCGTAGGGGAATATATAAAATATATAAAGAGTATATTTACAATTATTTTTTTTGATTCGGTAGGAAGGAGTACCTGGGGTGGCTGGTCTAACCGTTGGTCCTCAAAAGGCTGTAGAGACTTTTAACCATCGAGTCAAGGTGGATTTAGAGCTCACGTGGGAATATCTCGGTCCTCAAAAGGCTACAGAGACTTGTAACCATCCATTCTGACTCAAGATGGATTCAGAGCTCACGTGGGAATGCCTCTTTGCTTTGGTTAGATATGGAACCTCCTTCACCCGGTACACGGTTCCTCGAGATCATGCGAAGCAATGAAACGAATCAGATACAGTCTTACAATCCTCAGAATCTGAATACTCTATTCTGAATTTCAGTAAACTAAATTCTGATGAAAATTATTTACATCTGAAGGTAATGAATGTTAAAATTAGGAAAATGAAGAAAATAATAGTTTGATATCATTCAACTATTTCAGTACTAGATGACAATCATCAAGAACAAATTGATAACTTATTTAAAAAAATATTAGAAGGATATATTAAATCAGATACCACTAGATAACAGTCTTTGATAGCTTGTCAATATGCTCCAAAGGTACTGAGAAAAATATATCAATAATCAATGTAGGGTGGTAAATTCTTCTAACAAAAAGGATGCCAGATGAGTAATGAAGTAAAAGTGCATACACCCAGGAAGAAAGATATCTGGTTGACCTTGTAATCAATTCCAATAAAATGGAGGGATTGAGTATTCTTATCAGATAAATCTCAAAACAAAATTGAAAAATGATTGAATTTGGTGAGTGCAGTACTTGGTTAATTAATCAGGCCAGAGAAACAAATCATCTCAGGTCCACATTTATTTCCCAAAAAGATCAGACAGAAAATAAATGCTCACCTGAGGAATTGTCCTGTAAAGGTACTGCCTGATGTCACCAAGCAATCATTGATCAACTTCAATTCTCCTGTCCTGTCCACTTCCAAAACTTCTGATAAGAATGATAACCTCACTGCAGCAACAGGTAGCTCGAGAATGGTATTTTACAGGTATCTGAAATTTCACTCAGCGTAGATACTGGTTTTTTTTTCACGTCAATGATGAATGACGAAAATACTTTAAGGCAAATAACAAAAATACCTCGAGGAATAGGTGATTTTGTCGATTACAAATCTTCTAACCACCCTTAACTTCATCGATGACTGAAATAAGTCAGCATAAGATAAATTGATAGTTATTGCCTCCAATCACATGCAGCGTAATTATCACAAATTAAGTAATTAAAGGATTATTACAGAATAGCAAAATCTAGGGAAGACAAAAGATACACTCAAATGGATCTCATCATTCACTATGAATAAAGATATTGAGATAGTAGGAACAAAAGGTCAAACGTACCAAATACCAACCGTTCTAGCCAAACACTCAAAGGAAAAGTGAGCTTCAAATCGTTTCCGTCAGAAAACGAACCGATTGAGTTATTGCGTCTATCAGACACCGGCAGCAGTGACTAAAATACCGGTTACGTAGTATGAAGATGGTCAAAATTGGTGTTAGGAATAACATTGGAAATATATGAATGTAACGAAATATTCATTACAACATTACAAAAACAGAGTATGTGGTGGTTCTCGTCAAAATTAACAACTTCTTTCGATGAAATGTTTATCAAAAAATACTTCGTTTTCAAAATATACATTGTCAAAATTTTTCAAAGCATGGTTGGATTTTGTCAAGTTTTTTGCAATTTGAGTTATTTTTATCAAACTTTATAGTCACTACATCAGGACAGATTTTTCTGCATTATTAAACTGTTCAATCAATCCAAATTGAAACTATTTATCAGGTTTAATCATTCAATTAGAAAGTGCTTCATTTCGGACATTGTGAAAATAATAATTGAGCAATTAATCACATAAAAATTGTACGAAACAACTATCACAAATGTTCAAAGTGAAGACCCCCAACAGTAATACAAGCTTCTGCTCTTCTCGTCAAAGAATTCCGCACCCGTTGAGAATATCCGGAAGTGTTCCTCATCGTTTCGTAGTTTTATGATGCGATCCCTGAACATTTTATCGTTTTCAATGAGGCTAGCATGTCTAGACGAACCATCTTCCTATATAATGAGTGTAATCAACAGAATGTTATTGAAATAGTACTCAGTGTCACTGTGATATCATTTTAATGTTCTGATTTATACTTCATATGTTAATAAATAACTGTTACGATACCTAATATTTACCTGTTTTCTATCTGTAATTATGAAAAAGTGAATAACTAGCTTTTTGGAATAGGACCTCTGTCGCTGTTCACAGATCTAATTCCACCTTTTTTATCATAAAGCTCTCGAAGGCGTCTCAAAGTCTTCTGTAATTTATTGGTCTCAACAATTTCAATCATTTTGTCATTCTCCGAGGCATTTCGAGCGACATTAGACTTCCCTTTGTATGAAACAAATATGTGAAATTTGTTATTATATTGAAATACAAACGGAATAACTCATTTATTATTGAAAGAGATGAAGCGAGACGGATCTGTTACTAATTGAAAATATTTCTATTCCATACATGTAGTGAAGCCTGATTGAAATCAATCGACCTTTCCTGCACTGATGAGAGGTAATAATTCGAAACCGGGGTCTGTAGGTGATCTACTTGACTGATGATTTCAGAATGTGGTCTTGCTGCTGGATGAATGAGAAACATCTGCAAGATTACCTCAGTGAGGTATCTTGCATAAATGTGTGTCGCATCTATTTCAATGTCCAGCGTTCTATCAGCCGAGGAAGCAGTTGTTTTCCGTCAGCCATTCACCAGAACCTACGGTGTAGAGAGATAAATGTTTCTGAATTTCATTTCAGAATATTTATTTCCTTAGATTCTTGAATCATTCAACAATTGTTTTGGATATGGGTTCACTACGCTACCCTCACGAGTTACTGCTAAATCTTAGTACGTTCTCTCGTGAAGAGAAGATGAGAAAAGCCGAAACGAAACAAGAAAATACGTGTTCTCACCTAGGAAACAGTTTTCTCGTCGAAACGATATCTGAAGGAGTTTTCTCACAACTAATCGATACAAGAAGCAATACTGGTATATTCATTCTGTACCCAATTAAATGCTCACAGACATACGGGAAGTCTTATGTCTTCATAGAAACCTGAGCCGGGGGCATAAGAAGTTCAGAATTTTTGTGTTCAGCTACTGACGGAAATAATATTTCAGAGAGACCTTGCATCTGTTTTTAATGATCCATATTGAAACTCAATAATCTCATCCATATCAAAACTAATTCATCAAGTATCGGCTAGTTCTATTCAATTGTTTTCAATGTGCTTTATTGAATGACAACGTTCAACTGTTTAGAAAACGGGTTGACCTCAAATCTTTACGCAAAAATTCAGTAGTTTACCGGTTTCAACAACATAATGTATCTGACCGTTATAATGATATTTTACTATTCTTCCTTTACTAATCGTCCTGTGAAAATAGTACTGCAGAATGAGATACAGGTCCTTGATCTGATAAGAAAAGCCAAAAACTTGGGTAATAGTCAATATAAGGGAATATCTTTTTCATTTGAGCGCGTAACGTAAACAAATTGAATATAACAGGATGCCGAAGATCTACAGAAGTATAAACTTGAAAATGTTAATGGTAATCCCAGAATAGTTGAAGCTTCAAACTAAATGCTTCCAGCAGTTACAGTGAACCAAACCAACGCAGCATCTTATGTTATTATATGAATGTGAGGGGCCTCAACAGTAAAGTTGATTCATTCTTCTCAGCTGTCTGTGATTGTGAATTTGATTTGATAGTGTTAACTGAAACTTGCCTACGTGAGGGTGTTTCGAATCGTGAACCCTTCACAAGCGCTTACTGTGTACATCGAAAAGATCACAAACTGGAAATGGTGGATAAGGTAACAGGGGGGGGGGTGTATTAATTGCTTTGAAGGACTTCATAGATTCAGGAGTTATATACAGTTTACTTTGATTGATATTTTAATAGTTGAATGTCAGTTGAAGCATAAAACATTCTTTTTTGTAGCTTTGTATATACCTGGATTGGATTAGTTGAATTTGAATGTTGTTTCGATGCTTCAGAATAGTTAGATTATTTGAATGAGGCTTATTCAATTTTTTGTGGCGATTTCAATGTTTCGAATTTCATCTAAAATGATGTTAATGATCCAAAAAAGCGTATAACCCTCAACTATTTTGACATGCTTGAGTATAAACAATCAAACTGTGTAAATAATTACCTGTACAGAGTGTTAGATCTAGTTTTTTCACCTTTTTTTTCGTTATGTTACCCATGAAAATTTGCCTTCTGTACCTGAAGATGACCACCATCCTGCATTAAATATCAATATATCTGATGTACATATCAAAGAAAAAAAATTCAAGTTGAATCAATCAAACGTCACATATAATTTCAGAAAAGCGAACTTTTTATCTTCGTATCGAGATATAGAGGAAACTGATTGGAGTATTTTAGGTACGTCCATGGACGTTAATAAATTAGTTGAGAACCTATATTCAGTTTTATATGGCATTTTTGAGAAACATATACCAAAATTAAAAAATTTTAGTCATGTTTATCCTAAATGGTTTCATTCTGATATCATGAGAAATATTAAACAGAAAGCCAAATTCAGAAAAAAGTTTAGGAAATTTACGCGTGATAAGGATAGATTTGAATTCCAACGTTTGCGTGCTTTGATTGAAAGCCAAATAAAAACCGCATATGATAACTATCTTGTTAACATACAAATAATGTTGTCCAGGGATCCTAGAAGATTCTGGTCATATGTTCACTCTGAGAATAACAGCACAAGAATACCAGGATTAGTCACCTACTCAGGAAACAAACTCGAGAATCCTTTCAGTAATTTTTTCAGTGAGGTGTATTCAAAATCTGGCTCACTTCCGAACAAAGTTGGTACAGTTAACAATAATGTCTATATTTACTTTCATCCCATTCAAGAAAATGAGGTTATATCTGCAACTAAAAAACTGATAGACAAGCTGACATCAGGTCCAGATATGATTCCATCATTTTTATCAAAGGATTGTGCAGGGGAATAAGCAAAATCCTTCACAGAAATTTTTAACTTATGTCTGATATCTGGAACATTTTCAGATATCTGGAAATTAGCTAAAGTATGTCCTGTATACAAAAGTGGTGAAAAATCACATATAGAGAATTATAGACCCATATCTATTTTATGTATGTTTTCTACAGTTTTTGAGATTATTTCATATAATCGCATATATGTCTCCGTTCAACGGCAACTATCTCAACTTCAACATGGATTTCTTACTAACCGTTCTACAGCTACAAATCTAGTCAGTATTACTCAAGTTATTTCCGAATCAGATAACAACGGCCAAGTTGATGTAATATATACAGATTTCTCAGAAGCATTTGATGAAATTGATGATGGTATTTTGCTCAATAAACTAATGTAGTTTGGTTTTTCAAATACTGCCTGTCAGCTGATGCAATCCTATTCGACATGTAGGAAACAATCAGTGTTCTATAACCGTTATAAATCTAGAACATATATAGCTTCTTCAAGTGTACCTCAGGGCTCCAACCTAGGTCTTTTTTTGTTTTCATTATTTAATAATGACCTATGTGAAAGTTTAGCTAATGAGCGGTTATGTTTTGCAGATGACTTGAAATTATTTCCTGTAATTAAGGAAGTAGGTGATCGTGTAAATCTTCCATCTTAATTATAATTACTTGTTGCCTGGTGCAGCAGTGATAGATTGAAACTCAATGAGAAGAATTGTAAAGTAGTGAGTTATATTCGGAAGAAGGAGGTTTATACATTTACCTATGTAAAACAAGATTCAGGCCTGCTGAGATGCAATGTTATCAAAGACCTAGGGGTAATATTCGACCATGAATTAACATTTGGTGAACATATTCCACAAAAAGTTTCAGAATCCTTGAGAGTTTCACGATCTCAGTCCACTTTTAGACCTCTCAGAGCCAGAACTAACATAATGCTCCATTCTCCAATATATGTTATGTGTACGAATTTCAATAGCATTTGTTCCCATTGTGATATATTCTTCATAAACCTCCAAAACCTTATTAGAATTGCAAATGTGTACTTGAAGTAGGTAATTAGAATTGGTTTTCTGTTTATTTATTTCTCTTTGTTCACAGTTGAATATTGTGAATATAATTTTTTACTGTCCAATATACGAGTAACTGTTGGACAATAAAGCTATTATTATCATATTATTATATTACATCCGTATCCTTACTAGTTGGATTCCATTTCAATTTGTCATAAATGAAGTCGGAAAATATAAAGAGAATAAAGATGACCTCAAACGTACCCGTTGCAGATCCACTACGATTCCCAATAAGAGTGCAACACCAAGTGCACGATAGTCTCATCTTAGATAATTGTCGAAACTTTCCTAATTCTCAATCGCGTGAGCTCCCATTTACGAAATTGGTCGTCGGAATCGATGAAATCCCGAAACGGGGACAAAACCTGCACTGCATCGCTATCGGGTATAAGTGAAGTCCGTAAGGATGAGTGGAAGTGAGTTTAGTTGGGAAGTTTTTTCAGGAAACATTACGTTCCAGACTGACTAGAATGAACAAATACTAATACGAAAGAGGATTACTCACGTTTGTGTCGTAACAATGAGAATTATTTTGTATTAAAGTGACGACGCGCTCCAAATGGAAATAAAGTCGGATAACTTTTTTGGAGTTGTCAGTATTTAAACTCTACTTTCAGCGACAATATCGTGAAAATGCCATTCCGTTTTTGAAAAAGTAATAGTCATACTCGTTTCACGAGGGTGTGATTATTATCAAGGAGAACACTCAGATTTATTCTTTATTGGAGGCATTAAACCTAGCAAATGCCACATAGAAAACTGCAGCGAGAGAAAGCCATTACGTGAATAAAACATGAATGAAGAGTAATATTTTTCCTTTTTATAAAAAAAATAGCAGAAACTTCTTTATTCATATTGAATTTTTAGTGAATAAATGGGTTTTGCTAGGAGAGAACTTGATTATAGTCTATCCAATTACATTATGAATAATATCTTATTGTCCTTCGTAGATGTTTTTTCTGATACGAAAAAATTCGAAAAATTTGTCATCGTTTCCTCAAACAAGTCGGAAGTAAAAAAATTAAATGAATCAATGGATCAATCAGAAAAAATCAAATATCCAACTGAAAATTTGAAGAAAACCAGAACAAATATTTGGGAACCGATCATAAACTGAAAAATGACGTGGAAACATATTTCGGAAGTAACACCTCTCAACTGTTATCAACCAGAAAGCTCGACATCGGTGTCATGTTGGTCACATCATTTGATTCATTCGTTGTTCTAGGGAGCCGTCTATCTTGTCCATTTTTTCCAAGTCTCTGGAAAACAGTGCAGCTTGGTGTGAACACCCATTTCACGAATCTGTTTCCCTGTACCAGTTTATACAAGACCTTCGTTAATAGTTTGTCATATTCTCCTGGACATACTTTAGGATGTATATAGATTGCTTTCCTCATGTTATTCGAGTGCCTTATATGAAATATGACAAGCTTTTTCTGTCCCTAAGTTACATTGTTTGTTGGTAAGGTCTCCTTTATGAAGCCGTATTTTGTTCCAGCGTCTTCTCAATGGACAGAGTGGACCCAATTGGGCACTTCCAAAGGGAAACTTCTGTTTTTAAACTGAATATATGAAAATTTGCATTTTCGAAAAGTTGCTGTAATTTCTTGTTTCTATGAAAACATTTCCAAAGCACTTTTTCACGTAGAATTCAATGAGTTGAAAAACTCATTTTTCCAAATATGATTTCAATAGTTATTGATTGAAAATTAGTTTTTTCAATCAGACACGCTGTATAGTCCTGCATATTTCAATAGATTCTAAAATTGGTGATGATTGCAGTGTTGTGAGGAGAAGCCCCGTCTCGTTGAAAATATATTTTTCTGATTTCCGTAAGTGGCATTTCATCAATGAGGGCTTCAAAATTTTGCCTTGAAATTTTTAAATACTTCTGAGACGTGAAAGTGAAGAAACTGACCAAAATACTACTCCTAAAAACACCCATCCACACAGTAAATCCAAATCTTGCTTGACTTTTCTGCTCCGCGATAAAATGAGGATTTTGTATAGTTTTCCATCAATAACTATCAATATCTAATTTGAAAAAATAAATTAGGTACACCATGTTTTCATAGAAAGTTTATACAGGAAAAAAGTTACAGCATGCTGTAACTCAGAAATGATGATAGATATCGATATGCGGTTTTCACCATTGAGTTTGTCATAAAATTTGACCATCAGACACAGCCATCAATTTCCATCTATCTAATTTGAAAACAGGAGTTGCCCCATAGTAGTATCCAATTTGACCCATCATTCAGTGTAAAGTTAATTCTCTTCTTTACAGGGCTGATAAATGATGAAGCTTGTACTTAAAAATATTTTTTTACCATCAGTGTATACTTTATGTTTTGGTTGTGGCTGAAACTGTTCCTCAGTGTGTTCATTTCATTCAATGCGTCATTTGTTCGGGCAGCAAAAGTGGTATAGCGGTCATCTTGTTTTGACCATTTTTAATACATGTTTCAATTGTTCCATTAGATATTCTTGTCATTGTGGTATTTTTTTCAGATTCCCTAACAATGGGAACATTGAAAAACATTTCCGCCATCTTTGGCCATCCGTCATGATTGATTCAGAATGGCGTCACACATAAACTCATATACACATACATATGTGTGAGAACATTGCAACTGAAATTGCTTGTGAAATTTTGAATGATTTCATCTCAGGTCGAATAAATTTGGCGATTTTCTGCTATCGCAAAAAAATGGATCAAAGACTTTGCAACGAACTTTGTGTAAAAAATGAAATCAAGTGCAACAATACTTGCCGCCAAGAGTGCACTGAGAAATGAAACCAAGTGCTCAAAAATACTTGAAATTTTGACAATGGCATACGGTGATTTTGCTCTGAGTCAGAAAAATGTTTACAATTGGTACAAGCTTTTCACAGAAGGTCGAGAAAATGTGAATAACGACGCTCGTCCTGGACGCTATAGCACATTAACAACTGATGAAAATGTTATGGAAGTGAACAAAATTGTTATGGAGAGTTGTGATAAACCAAAATTAGGTCAGACCAAATCAACGTAATCATTAGGGAGTCGAATCGAAGTTCTATCACCGGCAGAAATCAAAGCAGGAGGCAAGCTACTAATAATCATTAAGCTGTCACAACAATCGTTAAAACGATAATAATCAATAGGGTCATAACCCAGCTGGACCAAAGAAACCGCGAAAAGAAATATAACCGTCGCACCTGCAATGTACGGAATTTTAGTTAACAACACGTCATGAATACGCATGTATAAAAAGCGCGAACTATTCACTCATGAAGACAGTATAGTGTGAACCGTCAAGGTGGAAGTATCTTCATTAGTGCATAAATAATTACAGGAAATCAGTGAGATGTGAAAAGTCAATGTTTAACTCCGATTAAGTGATAAATAATAATATGCGCAATGTTCACGGAACGATGCAGTTTGATGTTGATTCAAATCATTGATAGTTCGAAGTCAAGAGTGTAGAAGTAAAGAATATCCGCCGAAATAATACAAATAATTGCTGTTGAACAATTGGCGATAACGGAAGTGAATTAAAACAATTATTGAGAAACTTATAGTTTTACGATAAAACAGAATCATGAAGTATTGTCAAAGTACGAGAATAGAAACTTGTATCATAAACTTGAAATTAATCTTACGTGAGTATAAAAGATTATGAAAATCGTTTATAGAGTAAATGATAAACGCGAACCGAGAAACAATAGTGTTTTAAATCAGACAATTCTCCCTAACCATGGAAGTTCATTGAATTTCATTGACGATGATTGCTTGCGTATCAAATATAAACCTACGTAACAGTTTATTGACGTTTTTTGATTCTGGGTTGTATCTGAAAACGTTACATTAAGTAATGTATTATTGATGTTTTATGACTATGTACCAAATTTGAATATGATTTATGGCATTGTTGATGTTTTATGATAACGAACTGAATTAGAATAAGTTTTGGTTCACCGATGTATTGATAAGATGATATTTGTCCCCGAAGGTTTATGCAATGATTGATTTATGTTATTATGTTTATGATGCTACGAGCCCTTCAATGTATTTCTAATTTTGTGTGTCGATATTAGGGTATTTGAGCGTTGAATTTTCCATTATAATTTGTGCGTTGATAATGAAAAGATTATTTCAGATACTGTTGTTATACTTAAAGTTTGTAAATGACTGGTAAACCTCTCTCATTTATTCACAGATTAGATATATGTGACCCTTCGTAAACGCTTACCTAAGAACGATGATCATATATTTTATTGAATTCTGCCTTGGCCTATCTAGGTTGAGTAAACTGGCGTATATACTGGTCAAGATCGAAATTGTAACTGAGCACTGCTTTGATTTTTTGTATCGAAGATTTTGAAACGTCCGATGTGTATTCCCTAGATGATTGTTGTATGTAATTTTGAGTTATAATATACCGTAATAAATGTATAAAACATTATGCCGTCTCATGTTTCAGTAGTTTAAAACTCAAAACTTAGTCAACCATAAAAAGGTGGTGCATTTTTACGAACCGAAGGTATGAAGAACCGTGTGTTTGAGTCGTAATATTGAAATAGAACGACGAAAACACCCGTTCCCGACAGAATCGTCGAATCAACAACGATGTTGGCATATCGGTTGGCACATGTCTTGCGCAAAATTTTCGTAAATTTTGGGCATGAAGCGTGTGGCAGCAAAGTTCGTTACAAAACTGCTGAATTTTGATCAAAAACACCATCGCATGAGCTTCGCTAAGGAGTTGTTGAATGACGTATATGGTCATATAGATTTGCTTAAAAGAGTCATAACTGGTGAGGAATCCTGGGTATATGGTTATGACATCGAAACCAAAGTCCAATCGTCCCAAGAGCTCAGGAGGGCCAAGACCAAAAAAGTACATCTAGTTCGATCAAATGTCATTGTTTTGTTCACTTCAATCATCGTAACGTATTGCATCAGGAGTTTTCGCCACATATTCATACGGACAATAAGAAGTATTATTTTGAAGTTATGTCAATTCATAGCTTTCACATCACCATAATGCACCTGCTCACTCGTCATTGCTTGTTCGTATTTTTTTGCCGAAAATAACATCGTAATCATGCCTCAGCCACCATATTCACCAGATTTGGCCTTCTGCAAATTTTTTCTTTTCCAAGATTGAAGAGACTCATGAGAAGACGGCGTTCTGCGACGATTGAGAAGATGAAAACCGAATCGCCGAGAGGGCTCAAGAATATACCAAAAAGTGCATAATAGAACTTCTTCGAGGATTGGAAAAAACGCTGGGACGAGTGTATAATATCTGAGGCGGACTACTCTGAGGGTGACAAAATAGAAATTGAAGAATAAGTAAATACTTGTTGAGAAAACTCAAAACTTCACCTAATTTTTTTCAACAGACCTCGTATACAGTTTCAGCAGAGAATTTCATTTGATCAGATACTCTTAGTAATGAGCACGTTGAGCTGTTCTCGTGCTCTCAGTGATGAGCACGAAAACAGCAACAACAGAAATTGAAAAAGGGAAAACTGAAACAAATATAAAGAATCAAGGTGTTTTAATTTATGTTCAACCAACTATTCACTAATTATGAACTAGGCTTGTCAAGATTGAAAACGTGATCTTGCTGATTTTTTGTTGTCACAGGAAACAATCACACTCTATTCGCTACAATCTGCTTTCCGAAAACGCATCTTGAGCCGTCGCGTTAAGTTCTGAAACTCCACACTGGAAATTGAATTTTATTGCTAACTTTCGAAGCCGGCAACGTGATGTAACTATGTATCGCAGAATACATTCGGCAATATTCAATGATATCTCTATAATAGAAATAAAATGCTGAATTTTCAGATATACCTCCATATGAAATGTTTTTTCGCCGTGTTACGTCCTTTTATCCAAGATCGTTTCATCCAGTCACGTACTAGATCCCGTATTTCTGTTGATCTCCGTGTGAGTTGTTCGTATATGTGCTCTTGCTTTGAGCTTATTGAAAATATGAAATGATAGATCAGCAGCACTTCAATGTAGCCGAGATGGAATGTATTGACTTTTTGAAGAAATATTCGTCATTAGTTATTCGTATCGTTAAGGTATATATTACATTTGCTTGAATATTTCTGTGGGGCATTATGAACTTTCAATATTCCGAATATGAAACAGTCTGTCCATTTCGAAAAGAATCAGTCGAAGAAGGAGTATGAGTAGACGTTTATATATTCAGGGTTTTTCAAATTCGAGTATGTGCATAGGGATCTCGTAAATGAAAGAGAGAGAAGTCAGTTACATTATGGAAAATGACTTCATTAAGATTTTGATGAGTGATACTGAATAATTTGAACTGACTTGTTCCAGAGACATACGGAAAAATTTCGGAATTATATTTTTTGTTATATCTTCTGACCAATTTCCTGTAACTTGGATACACAATCGGATACAATTAAAGAGTTGGACGACCACCAATTGAAAACGAGAATAATTGATTTTGAGAAATTGAATTGCTTGTGACAAAATGAGTGCTGGGAAAAAGTCGTCAATGAAAATGATCCCAGAGTCTCTTCCAATTATTTTTCTAATATTTTCGAAAAATATTCGAAACAATCCCACCAAAATTTGTTAATGGAAAAGAAACATAGGAATATCAAACTTTGGATTACCAAAGGTTTGATTGATTTCATCATTCGAAGAGATGAATTGATGGAAATGATGAAATACTGTAAAATAACTCCAGATTTCATCGTGATCACTTGCATAGAGTAATAAAATAGGCAAAAGAGCAGTATTACAAAAATGCATTGGGGAGATATATAAAAAGAATATTGTGACAAATTAATGACTTAACTTGTCTCAAATAATTTATTTTCAACAATATTTCAATATCACAAAATAATTTATTTATTACAACACTTATTTTTATTAATTCATTTACGCTATTGATTCACTTTCTCAACTGACCTTTTTGGTCGGGAAGACGGGCTTATATCGGTAAAGGTCCTTTCGAGAAATTTGTATTCGGTTTGGTACTCGCCTAGAATATTACCGGCGATTCCAGGCTGCATTCTTTCGAGGTGAGGTCATGTGTTTGTTCGATGACTTGGCTGTCGTTACAGTGCAACAGGTCAGGGGTGGCTTCAGAGCCGTTACAATATATAAAAGGATCTTCAGTCGTAGTGATCATATACATGGTGGAGTCGCAATTTTCGGTAGAAACGATATCACTTTGGGAGCCT
Source organism: Leptinotarsa lineolata (assembly GCA_015342045.1). Lineage (NCBI taxonomy): Eukaryota > Metazoa > Arthropoda > Insecta > Coleoptera > Chrysomelidae > Leptinotarsa > Leptinotarsa lineolata. The sequence continues at coordinate 695 of WOGR01001332.1, read as the reverse complement.
CTAAACTCAATTAACGAATGTTCAGTTGAATTGATGATTGGAATTTCTGCTATATCGTTCCATGAAGAATAATGCATCATGAATGTATTTAGGTCTACATCAAATAATAAGGATGACTAAACGATATTTATTAGTAGTAATTTAAAATTCAAAAAGTAATACAAAATATGAAACAACAAAAAATATCAATTGGCGCTCCGGGGCGACTTTGTTGATTCCAGTGGCGCATTTGCTTTTTCAGCTGCAGAAAAACTCGAAAAAACCTGCAGCACCACATCATCTGAAGATCTTGATCTGCCAATGTCCTCTCTCCCATTGAACAAAATTTAGGGTGTCTCCAAAGGCTCCAATAAATTCAAGATATCACCAGATAATTTTGTGATACGACTATCGTCAAACTTAAGCCAGACCAAAGCGTAACAATGACCAGACTCAACGCCGAAACCACAGTTAACAATAACAGCATGAAGATTATAATAGTGGTCTGCTAGATTGAATTGTTCATCTATGTCAAATCTGCGTAAGAGTTTGGTGCTTCCGTCAGAGGTATATCGGAGAAAAAATATCAGTTGGAGGTTCTTATGGATGCACATAACATAGACATTATTTGCTTTAGTGAGCACTGGCTAGCGTTATCTGAAATGAAGAGTCTTACATTTACTGACTACAATCTTGTGAAATTTTATTGTCGAAAA
>WOGR01001331.1:0-20290 GCA_015342045.1 Leptinotarsa lineolata | reverse complement strand
AAATCTCCTTAAGTCTTCAAATCCGCTCTTGTTGGGATTTAGAATCGGATACTATCGTTACATCAAAAGAGTAGGAACTATATTAGACGTAGGACAGATCCTCTTCTAGCTACTTATGGAATATATATTGAATTATTTGATCGAAGGAAGAAAAAAAGAGCAGATGTAAAAGTTTAATATTTGGATAACACAGATATGCATTTCTGATTCATTCATGAATGTAGCAGAGAATAAAAAAATTCCATATGCTTTTATAGAAAAAAAATGATTACAATATGAATATAATATGAGAAATAGGGGAAATACATTTTTAAATATCAACAGATTTATGAAACTTGACAAATATTCATTCGATTTTTCTGGAATGCCTCGTTGCCATATAACCCTTAGTTTTTTCTACGTCAGCCATATAATAATACTTCATTTACTTAGTGCAAAAAGATGTATAGAATTCGTCAAAAAATCAAACTATAACTGAGCTTAAAACTCTTTCAAGAAGAAGAATACACCTTCCAACAGGTACTTCCTTAGACATTGTTCAAATGATTCCAATATTTGTCCTGAAAAAAAATTCTGATCGATTGTCAACGAGAAATTGTTTCAAATCAATAGTATTACTGTATTATAAACCTTTTCTCGCCCATATTCTCACTCCACCACACTTTACTTCTGCATTGCGAGTGTAACTACTAACTAACAAAACCTTCAAGGCAGATTTGACTTACTGAGTCTGCTGTTTTCAACATTTCAGTGAGACATAATGCCAATATTTTTGAAGTCAGTGAGCTCTGAAAGAATGTCACAGATTTTATCTTTATTAATACTTCGCACATTCAGTACCAGGTTTGGATGCAAGTCAGGATAACGAGATTTCATAGTCCCACAAAATACATTTCGTCAAATCTAGGAAGCGACTTCTTAGTCTCGGCTTAGAACCTCCCCTAAGATTCGCGTGACAGAAAACTCTCAAAGACGATCGGAGCTCAGTCTTAACGACAATCTTGTAGTGTCCACTTCGGTGAAGTACACAATACGCGATGAAATTTAACATGACATATGTCAGTGGCAATTATGACAATGTTGTTACCAACTTCAATATGTGTATTCATAATTGCCTAAACTACTTGTACTGGATGAGAAATGACCATTTGCATATAGACATCTAACTGGGAGTTTTTATGGCCATTAGTATTCAAGAGCTTCAATGAATGTTGTCCTATTGTTATCCTATTGCAGAAAAAAAAAATTTCAAAAAATTCTTTACAATTTGCAGATTACGAAGTCGAAGTTGGTACAACCCTCAATTCCATGACACTTAAACTTGCTGGAGAACGAGCCCTACAAAAAGAGAAGAAACCAATGAAGAAGGAGCCAACAATCCTATCGAGTTACAAAAGAATCATACAAAACAATTGAAAAATGAGATTGAACTTCCACAAACATTGGAGGAACTGAGAGATTTCATTAAGAGACAGCAGGGTGAAGATTATGAGAAAATGTTGTCAGCTTGCGCTATCACTGAGAGGAAGAGAAAAGAAAAACTGTTATCTCAGCAAATTCATCTTCAGAAAAAATTGAACACCGACCCTTTGATACAGGCCCTAATAGCAATTGGTGCATAGATAATAGAAAAACGAATGTCGTGGTAGAGAGGCATAAATCTCTCCTAGGAATTGTAAGGACAGAGCTAATGAAAAAATCTGTGGAAACAACAAATCGAAGCAAAGAAGCCATAGAAAAGAGATCTGATCCACTGATTGGGTGCTTATTCTGACACTGATGGAGCAGATGGTGATTATACTATGAAAAACATGTTTGTTAGTAGAGATTTGGTTTTTTCATATGTCAACAAGAGAAAATACTTTCAGGAAAGCAGCAAAATAATTATTTACTCTTGTTACCCATATAGAATGAAAGATCGTGTACGCCACAAAAAAAGTTACTGTAAGTATCTGAGGGAAAATGTTGATAAAATGAAAATAATTGATTTGAAAGAAGACAATTGTATTATTTCATTGTAGTGATGGCCAAACTGCAGGTCCGCAATCTCAATTCTAAATCATTTCTAACGACGCAATACGTTGTATACAATGATAAACGCCATAATCTGAAGAATGAATTTCGTTCGATGCCGCCAACAAAATAAAATTGTTCAAGGAACATACATTTCATTTCATGGCTCAATATACAATTTTCACTAATAGCCAAGCAAATATTCTAGCTTAAGCCAAAGAATTTTTCCATATTCCCAAAATCTCGAATTTCAACAATAAGTTTCATCAATTGATTATTTGTAACTCAAAACTTACCTGACTTGCCATGAATCCCCATGTCATCTATCATATTGCTGGATATACCTGAAACAGAAAGTTGATTTATGAATGCTGTAGATTCAAATATACTTTCTCAAATTGGAGTTTTTGCGTATTTCTGACATACTTTTTGCTGATGTGTTTCCTTTCACATAATTTTTTTGAATTTTGATTGCGAGAAAGGTTACTGTATAACTAAATTCTTCACTAGTTTATATCACTTAGTAATTTTTCGAGGTGGACTTTTCAGTCTGCCCTATTCTATACTTCAGCATATCCTCTTGATTTACTTCTGATTTTTTTTATTGTGGGAGGTTTTATACTCAAAAAGTATGAGGGAGTCAAGAAAGTCACATGAACAATTTTCAAAAAAATCACACATTTGAACTGGACTTTTTCTATTGAGTACCAAAATGAATAAAATCAATTATGATTTTCAGTTGAGCGTTTGTTTGAATTGAACTCATAACATTGGTGGTGAATTATACAAACGGTCTCGTTGAAAATCGCCATTATGTTTAGAATTGATCGGTTTTGTGTGTGAACCATACTCTGCGGTGAATGTTCGTATTCAAATTGGATTTGTACTGTCTAACACATCATAATGATAATGAGTAATGGGTATTTTTCATCACTAATGGTTACTATTTTCGCAATATTGAATGAATAGTTGCTATTCACTCATTGTATAATGGGAATAATTGTTAACAGAAATCGAGATATCCATGAGAACGAAAACTGGAAAACCTTTGGGTGAACAGCAGAACGGAAGTGTACTTTTATGCCACAAGTCATTTCAATATTTTGATGAAATTCATCGTTATCTTCAGGAAAGAGCTACAGAAAGTTTCAATAACAGTAATGAAGTTCGAAAATTTTCGAGACGAGAATATTCACGTGTCGAAACAGACGTTAAATTTATGAAAATAGCACATGTCAATACAATAAATCGAGTCAATAAGTTATAACAACCTGATTCCTCACATAGGCATATTAAATTCGACAATGAAACTGCAGACACCGAGGAGGCAATTGCAACCTTTTTCCAAAAAGAAAACAACTTCATTCAACCTATTGACATATTTGATCCAACTTTTTCTGTCTCTCAACTCGAATCCGTCGAAATAAGTGAATATACCTCACTGACAGCTATCAACTCGTCAAATATAAAAAAATGAAGAGGTTCTGATGATATATCTGTTTCCTTTTTTGGGTACCTATCGCAAGAAAAACATTGTCTCTGTATCTGTTTCCTTTTTTGGGTACCTATCGCAAGAAAAACATTGTCTCCCGTCAGCTATTTATTTTCAGTGAATCATTGCACATTGAAATTTTTCCTGATAAATGGATTTTTTTATATTGCACCAATCTACAGAAGTGGCAACAGACATAATGTAAAGAATTAATGTCTCATCAGTAAAATATGCATTTTTTGCAATCATTTTGAACAAATAACATATGATAACATCCTTGATACGGCCAAGGTTATCATGATCAGCGAACAGCATAGTTTCTTTCCCCATAGGTCGATAGGAACTGAATTAATAGGATTCACCGATTTTTTTTTTAACTCGAAGGATAAATAGGATATTGTTTACACTGACTCCAGTAGGGCCTTTGATAAGATTAGTCACACAGCTTCATTACAAAGACTTGGTGAAGTCGGTGTGAATAACTTTTTACTGAGGTGGATCAATTCTACATCAATAATACAATGTAGAATGGATAAAATATGCTCTACATAATCATAATTTGAGGATGTACTTTGAGTATGAAAAAGTAGAGTAGATGCCCTAGGTCAACGGTCGGCAACAGGCGGACCACGAAAAATCGAACCTCGGACCGCCAAATATTGTAATGTGTTATATTATGTTGTAACGTTTCATTTTTCACTTAATTGATTTTACTCCATTTGCAAGGCAATGCGATTAGGATGTAACCCCCTGTCTTGATTTATATTGATCAACTTTTAACATGCTATTTATTTAGTACAATATTTTCACAGACATACCTACACAGTTTGCAGCGGTCCAGTGGATACATTCTAGGATTAATTTATTTTTTACAAGTGCTAAGACCGATTCAATATGTGTTTACATTTATAAACTTCATGATTTAGAATTAATAATACAAAATGTCAAATTCTTCTTCTTCATATATTTCAAGGCAGTGGACATAATCGCTCAGAGATAAGCCCAAAAAATATATTGTTGCGTTTGATAACTGACAAGCTTTCTGTTGATATTTGTGACCGGAATGAAATGGTGGCAACACCTGTTAAACCTTGAACGATATTTGAAGTAATGTCAAAAATCAATAATTAAATCTCATATTTCGGCTTTTCTGTTTCTGGCGCTCATCACAGAACGACGTGGTGATTATAATAAATGTTTTTTTTGCAATAATCACATTCCACAGTTTTGGCCAATTATAAAGTTCTGCTAGAAAAAATATTAATTAAATAGCAAAAAGTACAAGTGTGTGCTTTGAAAACAATTATTGGGATTTAGTGATCCTGAAACAGTTTTTTAAACTTTTCTGTGTCATCAGCATTCAAGGAAATCAGCAGGTTGTATTCGTTGTCTTACTTTTTTGTCATAAAAAGCAAAAATTTATTTTTTCACGAAAGTTCTGAACGTGAATTGTACCTTAAAAATAATTTAATTTACTTTAAAAAGAGTTGAACTCAATATAAATACCTTTAAAACTTCAAATTATCTCGAAAACTGATGGTTACAAATATTTTCTTTCAACAGAATTGTAAAGGTATTCAAAGGGCCTTCAAAACAAGGTGCCACTCGACCTGCTTTCCCTATCTGAATGAGGGTCGTCAGACGCCCCTCTCCGAGGGGGTGCGTACTACAAAAAATATAATTAATCTGGAAGATGTCTTCCTCCAATTGAAAATTGACGTGCCTAGCTTTTTTTAAAAATCCTACTGCATATATTCAAAAACGGCTCTGTTAAGTTTTCGTTGTTACACACTGTATATTTTAATGCGCTCAATACAGAGTCAGAAGGAAATGGAAAATTGATATGTGATCTGATACAAAGCGTATCTGCTTTTCGTTGCAAGCTGGGTATCTTTGAAAAATATAATATTTTGCAAGACAAGAATTTATTCATTCCATGCAGAAGACTGCAGTGTTTGTGAAATTTCTGGCCGATCTCATATACAAGTTTGCTACAAAATTTCAAGACTTTGCAGAGATAGACAAGCTGTCTCCGTTTCTCAAATCGCCATTCGGAGTTGATGTAGCGGCAGAACGGACAGATGTGGCTACCAAGTTATTCAATCTATCAAAGCCATTACTTCATGTAGAGATATTTGATTTGCAAGAAGATGTGTTGTTGCAAATGACGAATTTTGACAAATTTTGGACTAAACATGTCTCATGAAAATTGAAAGAAACTAGCTATAAATTTGGCCACTATTTTTGTCTCGTACGTATACGAAACATGTTTCTCAAAGATGCATTTTTTGAAAAACAAATATCGTTCAAGACTAACGAATGCCCATCTAGAAGGCACACTTCGACTCTGCTGTTCTTCTCGAGAACATCCATAAAAAACTGGCTCAAGACCGTCTATGTAGTTTCTCACAATAATTTTAGGCTTGTGTTTGATGATTCAGATTTCGATTTGGAACCAAAATAATACACAGGTAGCATTGATTATTCATTTTCAATTGTTTTTTCTGGACCTCGTTGAAAGTTTCCCACAGTATCAGAACCCCACTTAAAACTACTTGCCGACCTCTGCCCTAAGTAATTATGATCGAAGAAGTACCTGAGTGAAAATCACAGTAAAGAATTAACTTCCAGTATGTTATTCACTACGAAAAAGCTAGTGCGATAGCGCAAATTGTTAGGTATAGTTTGTGACATTGAAAATATAATTGAAAAATTCAAACTAGTGGTTCATCATGAGTTCAAAGTCACATCACCAACTGTCTTAACATTTTCCTAAAAACAGGTCTTTTCATAAAAAAATTGATTACATTCTACAATTGATTTGTATTTCTTGCATCTCAGTGCATCTCAATTCAAATTCTGATCTACGATAGCAACAGAGTCATTACTGGTGGTTGATTTATGTAAATCAGCCTGTATACGATTCAAAACCAAATCACAAAATAGTACAGTTTACAGAAATTCAGTTTCCCTAATAATACATGAATTTTTTGAAAATAAAAATTCCTCAGCTGAATAATCTGAATGTTACAACATTCCGAAATGTCGGCATTCCAAAAGAAATTACTGAAGAAAACAAAACAATATCTAAACACATTAGCAAACAGTCGTTACATTACCATAATGGGAACTCAGTTCCATCCCAGAACAAAAAATGCTGGTATCGTTGTTAATTGTTTCAGGCAACAATTAGTGCCCGAACCACTCCAACTGCAATTTCATGAAACAAACACGGCCCACCTTCTTGCGCCACTTTTTACCCCTCCGCTTGTTATGTAATGATTCAACTTTGGTGCGTACAGAAAACGACCCCTTTCATGGCGGAACATGGCACTCTGATAGAATTACGAGGGATATCCCAATTGATTTATGACTTCAGACAAGAAATTCGGAAGTAACTTCCGGTAACCCAAACTCTAGGATCGAATAATTTTATTGACATGTGAGATTTCTAGTGGATTTCCTCACCGCCTGCTTGGCTCCGGCCTCGATTCAATTCCTTTCGCATTCAATAATGGGAAGAGATGAGTGGGAAATTAATTATTCCCTTGGGATATTTTACTGGGAAGTCGGCAAAAGGAACTCCATAACTACATCAATTTCATATGAGGAAGTTTTCAAAAGTAGCTCAGTGTTCCAAGTTTGTCTGATACCGTTGAGTTTATGAGTCATCTAGGAGTTTTTTATATTGATTTTTTCTACGGATGCTATACAATGTGCCACTTCTATCATCGCTTTCATACGTTCAAAACGAAAGATTTCTCATGCAGTGAGAAATATCCGCCATTACATTACATATTTCTTACTCGCTTGATTTGCGCTCGTGAGAAATATTTCGTTTTTCTTACTTGTTGTACAATATACTTTTCTCAGTGGTGTTGAAAATATATTGAATCTCAGAAGAGAAATAACGGCCAAAACGATTATGACTGAGACAAGTGAAAGTTTGACTCAATAAAAAAATGAAAGTACATTTCGAAACACGTTTTTTTAACAAGGGATGGTGAATGTGAATGCACAATATGTTGTGCATGCTTTTCCAGATGGAAAAAGAATTTTTTCCAAAGATTAAAAATGCGTAATTCTTCAAGACTGATATTTCTTTCGACTTTTATATCAAATTTGAATCATCACCATGCTGATGGTTGTACTACATGATATGTTTCAAATGTAACCAGAAATGTGATTCAGTAGTTTTGAAATCACCATTGATTTGATACTACTGAAAAATCTCCAATCTCATGAAAAATCTGAATCACTACAAAACAAATACAGTTTTTTTCCTCCAGATGTGAATGATTCTCGCAGGAAAGTTGATGAATGCTCAAATAAATTTTATAAGGTTGCAACCGACAGAACACTCTTCGCTTTTGAACTGTCAAAAATCGAATATTGTTTTATATTTGGGTGGTTGCAAAAGTTTTGTCCATTTTTACGAGTCAACTTCAAACCATAATATCTCAGGGAATACCCATTCAGATCATTTGAAATTAGAATCATTGTAATCAGTGTAATTTTCCTAACGTACGAGTAAGTGATACTTTTTCATTAAATTATTTTAGATGGACTACTTGGTACATAAAAAAATGTACATAACGAATATTTATATTGATTAACTCATTTTATTTTTCTGAACAATTGAAATACACCGCACTTCGTCTCCTGAAAACTTCAACTTCGAAGAAGAAGTGCTTGTTTTGGATTTTTCTTCCACTTCGTTCATTAACCAATACCATGGTGAATTCACAAAACAAAATACACAAGTGAGCCTCTTGCTGATAGTCTAAATAGTACTTTTTGTTCTTTTTTTGACTTTAATTCTTCCTCAGAAGATGGTTTTCTCTGTTAGTCATCTGAGGTCGTGAAAATATAATCGTGTCATATTCTTTCTTTAGTTGAATAGATATTGGAAAATTAATTAGGTCATACTCTGATAACCTAGTGTCGGAATTTCAGATAGTTCATTTGATATTTGGAATCACTAATATCTTTCCTTGTACCTTTGGAATTTGGAACAAACTGACATTAATGTTTCCATACTTATAATTTTCTGAATCTTACTGGAGTTTTATCCTAACACCAAACCACTATTTCCAAGACGTCGACACGTGTTTCGATCACCAAGTGATCATTTTCAAGAGAAAGTTTGATCTTTCTACTCCAGTGAGATTCATTACTACACCAAAGTTTTCAAAATAGTGCATCACAAGTTATAATTTTCTATTTCGAACTCGCCACGAACTCTCGTTCCTTTCTGAACGAAAACAAACACAAATTTGGTGTTATGGGAAAATAGAGCACAAAAGTCGTGACTTTCCAATATCTAGCAATACATCCATAATTTCGTATGTCCCAAATGGCTGTCGAATATTGCAAATAACAAATACAATTGCTCTTTATGTTCGTTGTTCACCATTCCGATATGCATAAAAGCATTTGATATATGCGTATCCCATTGACATTTTAATCCAAATTCTGATAATTAACTATGATACGGTGAAAACCAATTGAAGGCCGAACGCGAAAATGGTATTGCCGTTTCCATGTCCGTAACGGTTTTGTGAAGGAATTTGCATTTTACGAGCTTGTCCATCATTACGTGGCATGTCGGAGATTAGATTCGGATGTGACATTTGTTTCCTGTAATAACAGGTATGATCCAATGGGATCAAACGGATCGAAGCATGTTGCGGTTTGGTACTCTCAATGCGGATTTTCCCTTGCGATTTATTTTCGGATTCATCACTTTGTATGCTGAAAAAATGATGTGGAATTGGAAATATGTTCATTATCCATCCGCATTCTATAAACTTTATTGGACGTCCATAACCCTGAGGTTAATAGGTTGCCTTTTATATTTCGGAATTGGAGAACAGAAACAAATAATAATCATTGATAATTACTTTATTCGTTTTTCAGAATATGGTTCATGAATATCTATTCACTTTTGCATGCGTTCGAACCAACTGTCGAAGCACTTTTGCCACTCTGATTGAGGTATCTCCAAAACATGAATTCTGAATGCAGCAACCACCTCTTCAGATGTCAAAAACGTTTACCTCTCAGTTTGTTTTTTGAGTATGGGGATAAAAAGAAGTGATTTGGTGCCAAGTCAAGACTATACGGCGGATGACTTATCGAATCGATGTTTTGGGTGCTCAAAAATGCAGTTGTTTGAGCCGATGTGTTGGAGCTCGAATTGTCGTGGTGATGAGTGATCTGTCTTCGGCGGTTGTTTTCCTGATTTCTTGGAAGACAACTAGCAAACAAATGGTTGTGTACCACTCAGAATTGACGGTACGGTTGCGACATTTCCAGTTTTTCCGAAAAAACAGGCGACTATTTGCTTGAAAGTGCTTCGTGCGCGAACAACTTTTGTTGGATTCAGCTCATCTTGAAACAACCATACAATCGACTGCTGCTTTTGGGCTCATACGCGTAAATCCACAATTCATCACTTGTCACGATGTCATAGACATGTTTCGAAGTACCGCTATTGTACTTTTTGAGCATTTTGTCCGACCAATCGACACTAGACTTTTTTTGGGCGATCGACAAATTGTGTGGGATCCAACGCGAACAATTTTTTTTGACAGTGGAATGTTCATGCAATATTGAATGTATGCTGGTCCTGCTGATGCCCAAAGTTGTCTCAATGTCCCGATAGGTCACATGACGATCTTGCAATATCAGTTCACGCACAGCATCAATGGTTTCTAGAACAACAACTGATTTTGGACGACCTTCACGAAATCCGTCTTGGAGTGAAGTACGACCACGATTGAGTTCACCATAACATCGATAAACACTGGTCCTTGATAGAGTTTCATCACCAAAAATTGAAATAGGTTCATCCATGCACTGTTGCTAGCGCTCGTATGTCAAAACATTCTGAGTACGTATAACCTCAAAAATGTCCAACTTCACGATAAGGCTGTCAATTGCCAGATTGCAACACTAGGGTTGCCATATTCCGAAACATAAAAGGCAACCTTAACAGAATTAAGTTTGACACATCGTTGTTTTGTTGTTTTGAAATTGTTTGTTTCGTTAACCAGCTGACGAACGTCAACTCTCAGAAGTCGAAACTTGTGCGAGCAATGGATTAACGAGGCGTTACCTATTAACGTGTGATTACCTAGCACGGTGGCCCGGCGGGGAATCGAACCCCGGTCTTCCGCTCGAAAGGCGGATGTGCTAACCTCTATACCACCGAGACCTCTAGTATTTTCCAATATGATATAAGTCGAAAACCTACATTGCTGGAGTAATGGAAAAAACTGTTAGTGAGCTTACGGAAACACCGATTACATAACCAACATATCATTTCCAAAAATGGAAGGTAGAAAAATTCAACACTGTTATTGCATGAGATTGAATACTCAAGCTTTTTGAGTTGTCAAAATTTGTAGGTAGTTGAAAATGACAGAAGACTTGATTTTTTCGTATTCTGACACTTTTTATTTTTTATTGCTAGGAATAGGACACTGGAATTCCTCTGTCGACTTTGAGCTGTAACATTTTGAAAATTTCACCTTTCTGTCTTGATAGAAAAAATAAAAGAAAGTGGTAGGTAATCCTGAACAAATAGATTAGATTATGATTGACTAATCCAGTACAAAAAACCGTTTGAGTGAAAAACCGATGTGAAACAAATAGATGAACATCAATTTTTTGAGTTTTGAAGTGGATACTCTTCAGGATGATACTCTACTTGAAGTGAAATTCATTTTGAGTCCACAAATTCATCACGTAGAAAATACGTCAGTCAAATGAAACAACAGTATCATTATGAAAAAAATATTTATCACTTATTATAAGAACAATGGACATCAAATTTAATTAAAATCAATCCAGAATATCTTTGAAATAAGAATCGTAGTAGGATTGTGGTATTATGTTTTTATCATAAGTTCTAGTATGTCTTTTTTTTTGTTTTCCGCTAATGACACTTTCTCTTCATAAGCCGGAACCAACTTCAAAGATTGAGGTTCTGAAAACGTCCTTGAATATCTATCAGCATTCATTGTGAAGTTACCAACCCATTCTTCTTGTCAGATTTTTGAGTCAAAAAGCTCTTATGGGTCAACTCATCACCATGATATGGAGGGCTGTTTTTTTGCCATTGTAGTTGAAGCTGCATACTGCTATTCTTAGGTTAGGTTAGGTCAGAAGTAAATGGGGATGCTATGGTACGTAGATCCTCCTTGTCAAGGAAAAAATCTGCAAGACTTTTTCCACGCTCTATGAACTCTCGGGTGGTTTGAGCTCTTGAGTAATATCACTCAACTCTGGAAATAGCTTTAATAAACTGCCTCACACTATTTTTCAGCCAATGGTAGGTTGTTTACCATATTTGCCTCTCATTTCGAGCTCCAAGAATCCATTACCAGTTTTCTTCATCAGCTCTCTTCGTATTGGTTTATCATTATTATCAAGAGTTGATTTGATGAATGCTTCACATACTCTAATACGATTTCCATTTATCTCACAATAGAGGACCCAATACTGTGCCTTGAGGAACACCGCAATTGCTCTTGATCACATGTGGTATCGTTCACTCTAACAGCTTGCTTCTTGTTTTCGAGGTAACATTTGAGGAGTTTGAAGCAATTATCTCTGATGCCATTATACTTGAGTGTTTGTAAAAGCAGACGATGATGACCAGTATCTACTACCTTAGTTGAATCTATAAAAGACAAGGTGAGGGTCCACCTCGTTCTAACAATTTGTGTATCAGTTCCGTTAATTGAAGTATTGCGCCTTCTAAAGATGTTTTTTCTTTGAATCCAAATTGTCTAGCTGAAATGAGATTATATTCATTCACGAAAAAACTTAGGCTATTTTTCAATAATTTTTCCAAGACTTTAGAAAGATGTAAAATAAGGAAAATGGGTCTATAGTTATTTATCCTTGTTTTAGCACCATTTTTATAGATTGGAGTTGCGATTGTCGTTTTAAACGCGTCAGGCCAAATACCGATAAACATTTATAAAAGGTAAAATTGATTCAAGTTCTTTCGCTTTGATTTCATCGGTACCATTTGACTTATTAATTTTCAGGTCACCAATGAGAGAATCCAATTTTTCTGAATCGGTTGATGTTAAGACTAGTGAGATGCTAAGAATATCGCTAACTGGTACTAAATTATCTTTTGTTACTATTTCATTCGCAAGATTTTTCCCGACGTTCATGAATTTATTGTTCAATACATTAGCTATTCGTACATAATTTGTTGATTGTATAACTCAATTTAATCAGAATATGGCATGAAACTCATAATTTTTGGCAGATATCTGAACTAATCATTCTATTATCATACGAAAAGTTTTGAAGATTTCAGTTTTTGAACTACAGAAAAAATAACCCAAAAGTTTTCACTATTGAAATTTCTCAGGATTCAGCAATTGTTTCTCTCCACAATTTCAAGGAAATCATCTTACTATACTTTATTCAGAATTATTATAATCAGAAGAATGTCGAAATGGAATTTATATTTTTGACTATTCTTCAATTACATATATTCCTGGACTTTTTAAAAATATCAGTAATGTACTTTTACACGAGGATAATGTCGTTACCCTCAAAGTATCGCCTGTAAACTTGGAAAACAGAATTTTGTATCGTGACGTTAATCACCACTATGGTAACGTAACAAATGAAAGTTAGGAATATCAAAAATATTCGAGAGCGTAAATAAGTGCGACTAGATTGCGATGACAATAAACACGAAAAATATATGGTGAATTTCATCAGTTCGGACTTCCATTGTCTAATATTGTATAAGATGATTTAAAATCACTGAAATAACCAATATAATTGAAAATTGAAAGAATAGCTGAAAATAACAGATTTATTAGGCGACAAAACCCTGAAATGATTTCACAGAGAAATAAAAACAGTCATCACTCGAAGATGATTGTGGATATTAACAATTGAAACGTCGTGAAGTAACGTGGCTTGAAATCGCTATTTTTTTAATTTCATGTATTTATTTTTTGTTTCAATGGTTCAATTTTTTTACTCGTTTTTGTTTCACTGTAAAATCATTTCAGGGTTTTTTTGCTTGATATATTTGTTATTCCCAGCTATTCTATTAATTTTTAATTGTATTGGTTATTTCAGAAATTTCAAATCATCTTATCAATATTAGACAATGTAAGTCCAAACTAATGAAATTCACCACAAAACATTGTTAACCACCTTCAAACAAAAAATATATATGCAAAATTATTAAGTGTTGGGAATGAGGAACCCATACAAAGGCATAATATTAGTAAAATCAATATCTCGTAACAGAGATGATGGTAGAAGCAGAAATTATTCATGACGAGATCATTGAGATCTTGGAATGATACAAAAGGAGAAGGAAATGAGGTGGAGAGAAGTTGTCAAAAAATATGAGCGGCAAAAAATTAAATGACAAAAAGATACAAGAAAAAAATATCAAGACAGAAAAATGGGGTGTAGCACAAAACAAAACGAAAAATTGAACAGGAAAAATGAGGAGTGCTATTTCTGGGGTTGGGTGTTATTATGAAATAAATAACTTCTTTCCCCAATTGATAATATCATATATATTACGAAGTGTATGTGAACAACAACTGAAGATACTCCTTTTCCAATGCAGGAAACAATTGGACATTATAAAAACCCTTTATAAGAAATACAAAGCTGTATGTAGTACAGTCAAGGAAGTAGATATTTCGGAAATGAAATACAATACAAAGAGGAAAGAAAAACGATAACAAATGAGAAAAATCATGGAGAACAGGAAAGACGGTGAAAAATTTTTTTTTGGAATATATCACAATGGTTGCATCAATAGAACAAGTTTGGTGATAAATGTCAAATGATCTCTGGAAATTTCGGTGAGTCAGTTGGATATCAGAACATTTCCATTGCTAATCCATGAATAAAATATTTTAATTAATGTGCATTCAGTTCGTACCTTTCATTAACGTCTGACGAAACTTTTCATTATTTGTTCGCATCGAACCTTCATTTTATCAAACACAAACATTTATTTCCAACTGAAAGAAATTACGGAGCTCTCCCTTTCCTTATTCAAATATACCCCAATTAGACAACTCATTAAAAGTTCATTCATTCAACAATGTGTGAATACGACTGTGAACATTTCAATTTCCTGAATGAACGGCTGTCATGAAACATCGAGTAAACAAACATATTTCCAGTAAACTTTTTCGAGTAAACGAGCATGTTCATTAATATTCTGACAACTTTGTGAACTTTAACGCTAACGAGTCCAAAATGTATCTGATTCAGTTATGATAATGAGGCTGTATATGGTAATAAGAAGCGGAGTTGACGAAATTGAAAGTTCATAAAAATGAATATTAGAATACTGTTCGAACCCATCTTCTGAAAGCAATCACCTTAATTCGTTACTACTCCGTCATTTGTTCCTTCAAAGAGATCTGCTCAATTCAGAAATTACAGATTTTTTTTTCGAACAAGTGAATGATTATTGATGTTTATTTGTCAAGCATTTCAAACAAAAAAGCTACTTGTGAACAACGGCCAGATAGCTACATGGAATCATAACCCAGATAACATCAACCTTGTTTTGAATGTGGTACTCAAGTTCAAGTAAAACAATACTCGATGGAATTCTCGTTAGAAAAATGAATTTATAATCAATTTTTTTTTCTCAATATGATGATCTCAAGAAATCGATTAGTACTCTCGATAGATATCATACTTATATAGTACGCACCAACTGAGATGAGTCAGCGCAGAAACGTTAAATCGTTCTGTGTTGAAAGACTGCTCACTTAATTCATCTTTTGCAAATGAACTATTGGGATCAGTTTGTGTGACCAATAGGTATCTTCTGGGGCGGGTACAATTTGGTTTTGAATGCGCCTGATATCTGTGTCATAGAGATGGAACAGTTTGCAATTCAATTCGTAGTCCAGAAAAAAAGAAGTATTAACGATTATTCAAACGGTAGAAAGAGCTCTCAATGAAGATGATGGAAATAGGAACTGGTATATAGTCGTTTACAGCGACTTGACATGTTTATTGTGGCTCCGATCAAAAAGTGGGTGAAAGTTGGTGTTTTTCTTCGTTCTTTCTGCATAACAAAAACAACTTCGTATATCATCCCTGGATTGGGTCCAGTAACTGTAAGTATCTATACAGTGTGTAAAAGTCAAATGGAATAAATTCATTATTTCAGTTACTGTATATATTTTCGAACAATACCGAAACACGTCAAATTCAAATTATAATTTGACATACTTCAATGGGAAAATGCTACCCCTATCTTCAACCCCCGTAGAATAGCAGGTACAAACCCCCACTTTTTTTAATGAGAAGTATAGGCTTGTGATATATCGCCTTGTCAAATTATTTTGTATGTTAAAACATCAGTTGTCAGTATTTTAATTCAAGTTTGAAGTTCGTTAACTTCAAGTCTGACAAATGGTTAGATTAACGGACATGCATGGAATAACAGTTTTACAAATGATTGTTTACGGATATGAAACCCGAACACAACAGGAAGTAGGTCACCTATTCCATGAGAAATTTCCTAATTCACCGCCCATATCTCAAGAAACAATAAGCGAATCAAACTGGAAGTTTCTCGAGTTTGGTCATGTGAATCAGCTGAAAAAAGCAGCTGCCAATGCAATAAGTGATGAAATAAAGTTAGATGTGATGCTTGAGTTTGACAGAAACCCACATATATCGAGTAGACAGGCATCCAATACATTCAATATTAGCCATACATCGATAGTAAACATATTAACAGGAAATGAAATGCAGCCCTATGAAATGATACCTACTCAGAAGCTCATGGAAGACGATTTTGATAGAAGAACTTATTTTTGTGAGCAAATGATGGATATGTTGGATAACAATATCATCCAATTAGACGACGATATGTTTTCTGATGAGTGTACTTTTTCTCTTAACGGTCATGCTATTCGGCAAAATTGCCGCTACTGGTCAACGAAAAATCCTTACTGGATGAGAGAAGAACACACGAAATACCTTCAAAAGGTTAAATTATATCATTGGTCCCTTTTTCATTGAGTGTAACTTGAATGACGATAATTATCTGGCACTACTTCAAAATAATGTCATACCAAGTTTGTCAAATTCATATCCTGATCCAGGAAACCCTCAAGTTGAAGTGAATACGATATGGTTTCAGCAGGATGGAGCACCATCATATTACCAAGTTAATGTCTGGCAATACCTTGATACAACATTTCTCAATCGGTGGATAGGGAGGCGAGGATCGATTGAATGGTCAGCGCGATCACCTGATCTCTCATCATCAGTTTTTTTTTATGGGAATATATAAAGAGCAATGTGTACAAAACTAAACCTTCAGATTTGAACGACTCGAAAGAACGAATAACGCTTGCGATTAGGTCGGTCACGCCTGATATGTTAAATAATGTTTGGAGACAGTTTTATTTGAGATTATCTAAATTAACAATTTGTTCAGGCCAGTCTCAACTAACCTACACAGTAGGTTTATGGACTGACACCTATCAGAAAACATCTACTTCCCTGGCAAATACCACGAAGGGCGTATTATATTCAACAGGTGTCAGTGCAGGATTCTTCACAGAAGTTATTCCTGCATATGCCGTTGGCGATACAACTTCCGGAATCGATTTTTAATTATCAAAACACACACTTGCAGACTGGTTTCGGGCTGTTTGGCCACTCGTCAGTGCAAGGCAGTGTCTATCATCAACCTGAAGTCGATGATTTCCGATAAATAAAAATCGGATTCCTTCCATAGTATCATTCCTCGAACGAAGCAGAAGCGAACATCCAAAAACGTCGCCCCATCTGCTTGTCGATGTACTTACCAACTGCGTGTCCACATGACCCAAGACTGATTCAGAGCCAGTCTTCAAGTATGCCCACTTACTATAAAAATGAAAGTTTTATTCGATATTAGGATGTTGCCAAGACGTTCGCGGTGTACATTTTGAATATCTGCTTCGTTAACATCCATAGTTATTTTCCGTTTCCTACATTTTATTACGTTTTGCATTACATTTTAGTTTTTCAGTGTATTTTGTCGGATTTTGGTAACCACATGATTTCAATATATTTTATCTCAATTGTTGCAACAACATTTTTGAATAGAGAATGAAGAGACCTTCCAAACGATATATCACAAACTTATACTCCCCATTTGAAAAATTGGGGGTTGTACATTTCATTCGAAGGGGGTTGAAGGTAGGGGTGGAATTTTCACGTTGACGAATGTTGAATTATAATTCAAATTCGACGTATTTCAGGATTTTTCTAAGTATGTACAGTAACCGAAATAAAGAATTTATTCCATTTGGCTTTTACACACTGTATGATGTATAATAGCGGACAAAGTCAAATTAGGCTCAGTTATTGGGTAAATTTTCCTGGGGAAAATAACATTCTAGGAAATGGTTCAGGAAATATTTAAAGACACTGAAGTAGGAAAATGTAACGAAGATCAAGAAGTGAATGTACATTGAAACCAAAGTCTTACTTAGAAGTGTGATATCAGTGTGGAAATTGGAAAAGATGATAATGCATCATAGTTATTTTATTTAATTCAATCTGTTGAGTATCATCTCTATTCCAAGAACAAATGAAGATTTACCGAACTGTCTGAAGAGCATTTCTTGTACCCCTGAAGATTCAACCACTCAAATCAGGAGAACGATAGAAAACGTTATCTCAAATGAACTAGGTTTAAAATCCTGAGGAATGTCATTAAAACTATACTTGAAAGTTTCAAATACAATATTTCTGTTCATTTATTACATACAAGTATATACGAGTGAATTGCTGAATAGCCAGAATATTACTCCAATTATGTTTTCCATATCGTGCCCTTCCAGATCAAGTGTTTTCCCCTTTTCAACATTATTATTCGTTTGTGGATACCCTCACCTCCAAATACAAACCCCAAAATCTTGCAAAAACAGCTGTCACTGGCACCCCAAACACCCGATGATAAATTAATTCCCTAATCAGCGAATTCGCTTGAACTCCAATTTAAGAGGATCAAGAAAATGAAGTTATCTTTGTACGAAACCATGTTGGCATGAAAGACTCAATTTGAGTTCCCGCAGCTCTTCAAAGCTCTTGAGCGGAAGGAAAGCAATCAGTCACGGAAATATAACACGAAGGAGTTACATTCATCATCCGTTCAATTCGATTCTGGTCTGAAATAATAATCATCGCTTGATGATTGGCGTTACAACTGATGTTCATGCACGTTCCTCTAATAGATCAGCGCCATTTGGGTCAAAACAATCGTATCGGAATCCATTTTCCTAGCTATCAGTTATGATTAGCACTCTCATCACTTGTCACGTCAGACCGTTTTACGATTGTTTGATCATTTGTTCATCCCAGCGGAGCTATGACTTCATGCTATGGATTGCGGAAGGGGGTGTGCATGATTCGGGATGGAATGAAGCTAGTTCCGATATACACTGTCTGTTAAAAAAATGAGATTTAATTTTTATTTTCTAAGAAAATATGATACTACCGTGTCAGCAATTTTTCCAATCCTCGAAGCAGATATGACATACAATTTTTGTATGTTCTTGAGCTCTCTCGGTGAATTGGTTTTGTCTTCTCAATCATCGCCAAACTCTATCATTTCATGGATCTTTTCGATCGTGAAAACAGAAAAAAGTTGCTGGGGGCCAAATCTGGTGAATACAGTGGCTGAGGCATGATTATATTGTTGTTTTGGGTAAGAAAATATAAACAAACAATGACCAGTGAAGAGGTGCATTATCGTGATGCACAAGTCATGAATTGTTTTTCCACAATATCGTACGTTTTCTTCGTATTGCTCCTCGCAAGCGTCGCATCACTTTAAGATGATACGCCTCATTGACCATACGACCATGTGGCAAAACTCCTGATGCACTACACCACGGTAGTCGAAAAAAGGGCAAGGAAAACGTTGACATTTGATAAAAAATAGCGTGCTTGTTTTGGTTTTGGATCTCCTGGGCTGTTTCATTGAAACGATTCGTTCTGATGTATGCATTCAAGATGCATACAATTTTAAAAATTTTCCGTTTATGTATGAGCTGATCATCAATATTGATTGGACGTTTTTAAAAGTGTTTTGCAATGCAGATCATGCCTGCCTTCACTTTTATGAGAAATTATACAGTGTATTTGATCGCTGCGTGCCAAAATTCTCGATAAAATCTAAGAATAATTATCCAGCCCACTTTGATGGTGCATTGATGAAAAAAATTCGAAACGAAGCAAAATTTTAGTGTAAATACCAAAGAGATGCGATATTCACTCTTTTCACGAATGGAATGGCTCATAAAAATTCATTCGGAAAACT
The DNA here is from genome assembly GCA_015342045.1 of Leptinotarsa lineolata. Lineage (NCBI taxonomy): Eukaryota > Metazoa > Arthropoda > Insecta > Coleoptera > Chrysomelidae > Leptinotarsa > Leptinotarsa lineolata. Next base: position 422 of record WOGR01001331.1, on the reverse strand, counting down.
GAGAGCGAGATCGTTCATAACCCCAATGAGTTCTGGTCATTCGATAAAAAGCGAAAATGTACGAATGGAATTGGAAATAAAATGTTACATGAAGGTAAGCTACTCGATAATCCCTCAGATATTCTTGATAGTTTTGCAGATTTCGTCACTGGCTCTTATACACTGTGTCCGTAAAGTATGGAACAAATTCATTTTTAGCTTAACAGGTCATTTCAAGAAATAATCCTGAAACACGTCGACTTTTGATGTTTATTTACCGTATTTTGAAATAATAATCTAATATACAGGGTGAATTACGTCACGGTCATTTTTTTCAAATGGAACAACCCCATTTTGTCTCAATTTTCGGATTACTCTAGCTGAGCTGATTCCAAAAATGTATCACATGTTGATTCCAATTGGTACAGGGTGGACAAAAATAC
>WOGR01001330.1:0-20300 GCA_015342045.1 Leptinotarsa lineolata | reverse complement strand
AATCAGGAGCAAATATAACGGATATTAAGAAGCACGGAGGATGGAAGTCTACAACAGTAGCTGAGGGTTACATCGATCAATCTATTTCTTATAAAAAATCTATTGCTGGAAGAATAATTCCAACAGCTAGCTCCAGCGTTACAGCATCGTCCTCTTCAAGAATTAAATGTTAATGCCCATGATATTGTCATTTCAGCTGGTTCAAATATATTACAAGGCTCTTCAACATCGCAAGGTATCAATATCAGCAGTTGTCCTAATTGTTCTTTTCATATTGATGTTCATAAATAATCTAGTGGAAATTAGACAAAAAATGTTTTCATTCATCTTATTGAAGTGTTCATAAATGATAATAATGTAATTAATGTATATAATACATTTGTAACAGAAATTAATTGTATCTGTATCTATTGTTCATAATAAAACTTCTTTGAAAATTGAATAATTATGTTTTGTTTATTGTTATTCGGTGAAAAAAAATCGTGTTAAAAATACTTTCAACACTAGTGTTAAAATACTTTCAACACGCTACTTTGTGAACATCTTTCAATACTCTTGACAAATATTAAAAATGTTACTTTTAATGACAGTTGTACAAAAAAAAGTTTTTTTCCAGATCCTGAAGCTAATAACAATAAAACAATTTGTTCCAAAATATTTTCCATTCTTTGAAAAAACTAAAAAATGTAATCCTCTATAGTCACCGAAGTGGTAGGTACTGTACAATTCCGAAATGACTCAATGATCGGTTCAATATCGTTCCTCGAATCGATTTTCCCAATGAGAGTAATTGTAGAGTAATGCCTGCCATGATCTATAACAGATACATAAATACTCATTTCAGTGTCAGAAGAACTCTAAATGACCCATCAACAATTTTCATAACGTTATAACGCAGTGCATTGTGATAAAACTCGAGAGCCGCAATCTAGCCGGTGAACCGATATGGGCTTATCAAGAATTGGTATGGCAGTTTATTGATAATAATGTACATACCGTTTTTTGTGATTCTTCTACAAGACAAAGTTGAGGTACGAAGAGAAAACTTTTAATTCTGTAATTAATGTAAGAGCAACAATGGAAAATAGCCCCAGAAAAGTGTCTCTATATTCGACCCTTCACCGCAACCCGCAGGGGTTCATTGTGGCTCACACCTATTTAAACAGGACTAAATCAACCCAGCTTCTTGACGAAGCCGATTAGATTGTGTGGTGAGTGAGCAATGCCAATGACAGGGTCGTGAAACAAAAAGAATATCATGTTTTTCCTTTCCGAGTGTCGGTACAAGCCAGAACCAATTTTCTAGTGCGAAAAATGTAGATTGGGTGCAGATTTTCGTGCGAAACCCATTTTCCGGTTTCGAGTGGAATTTGGCCAAAAAGCTCGGACCTCGAAGGGTAAACGTTCGCGAAAGTTGGCGCGAAATTTTAGCGGGAAGTCCAGTTTCGTTACGGCCCGGACGGCCCAGATAAGGCTGTGGAAATAGGGGGCGTGCGGTCTTTTATTGGCACTGGCTGTAAGAAGATCTACGGTTTTTTTGTCCTAGACTTTTTTTCAGTTTTCGTTGTTGGACGAACATGTGCTGAAAGGTTTGTCCGAGCGAAAAAATAACTGTGAAGAAATTCAATTGGAATTTATATAAAGTATTTGGCGGAAGTATTATTTTGTGTCCAGTGTATTTAAACCGCATCAGTCGAAAATAATAAATTCGAGATTCCGGTTTTTCTCAGAATCATTTAGAACTTATTTTTTTCGCCACGTGGTTAACTTCACGGTTCCATCGTGTCCCGCCAGTGTGTACGCTATACAGGATGGCTGATTGTTGTCATGCCTTCCAGGAGAAATTTCCAGCGAGAAATCCGACGAAGAAATAGGGTGAAACTGTGCATGTTCATTAATTTTTTTCATATATTTTTCTCCACAGGGTCACTTTAGATATTTTTGCTTTTTAAATGTCTGTTTGCAAGATCATTTCAAATATCAATAATTGATTTTTTACTTGTTCGTGTTTTGAGATTTCTCTCACAGGGTCATTTTAAATATCGTGACTTTGATTTTTGTTTATGGTTTCGTTTTTCTAGATTCTTCTTTACAGGAACATTTTAGATAGCGTTTTTACTTGCACGTGTTTTTGAGATTTTTTCTTTACAGGAGCATTTTACGTATTGGGTTGTGTTTTGTTTTTGTTTGAGGTTTAATTTTGTTTCGGAAACATGCAGACCAGGGCTGGACGAGTACGCGCCAATATTTTGAGTAACGCAATAGAGCAAAATCGCGAGGCCAACTTGGTTGACCAAGCTAGTCCGGAGGCGGACATTGTTAGTCGCCGTAGTGCGATTTCTCCGGTTCGTGAGAATCTCCCGGAATCTGGATTCCGGGGAAACAGCATTCCATGCACTCCGGTGGAGGCAACTAGTCGGAGGTTGTCTCCGGCTAGGCGTTTCGGTCCTGAAACGGAGGATATCAGTGCCTTTTCTTCGGTCGCAGAGCAACCGGTTCCCGGCTCGACTACAAGTCGTATAGCCGGTAGCAGCGGAAATTCCGATAGGGCAAAGTCTGCAAGTCAAAGTGGAAATCCGGTTGGCCAGGGTATTTTAAATCGGTTCTGGAATTTAAATACGCCTAATACGGAAAAAATAGACAGCAGAACCTATGCCACAGATCATCAGGAGAGCTATCTTAGAGAAGCTGAATGTCGGCTGAGAACAGAGAGCTCCCCTAAGACACAAAGCGAACCCCGATTAGGGCTTCACGAGTTAATGAGAAGGGCAAAGGAGCCTTCATCACAGACATTTCTGCCTGAGCGTAGACAGCTTCAGTCTACAGAGATGGTGCCCACCTATGTAGCGACACCGAGGTTAAGCATGCACAGGGTGTACAGCCATCCGGTGACGCTTAAAGATGTGGAAATTACCAGGCCATTGTTAACTCAGACGAAGAGTAACGCATGCTCTGAAGGCGGACAGGACTTTTGAAACCAGGGTACTTCGAGAGCACCGAGGAAGTTTCGATCGAGGCCGCGCCGGCGAGCGTTAAACGTAGAAAGCCTGTAGAAGTCTGTGGCTTCTACAGGGAGTCGTCGGCGGGCGTAAAACGCGGAAACGTGGAGGAAGGACAAGACGTCCAACGCCAGGCGTCGAGATGCCCCCAGACGGCGACCCTTAGAGGTTCCTGGGCGGACAGGGGCGTTTTGCGCGCAAGAGCGCATTACGTTACGGAGGAGTCCGGTACTGGAGCCCTGACGGAAGTGTCAGGGGTTGGTGATAGGCCAGGGGGTTACCTCGAAGGCGAGAAAGCCTTGGAAGTGACTTCATGGCGGGACCAGTTGCTACACCAGATTACTGCGTATAACGAGTTAGTCGCGGCAAACCACAAACCTCTCGTTGCACCCAGACGGGAGCTAGGCTCTGAAATCCCTGGGGCTTAGCTCTGGGAGGCCAGGAGGCCGCTGCAATGGAAAACAAGGGTGTGCGGCGGAATCGGAATGCCTCAACATGACGACACCTCCCACCCCAAAGTTTATAGAGGACAACAGTTTCTGTTTCGATGACACTACTTGCAGCACTCTCTTTTGCAAGGGAGTCAGCAGCCTCGTTGCCTTCCAGACCAGTGTGGCCAGGAATCCAGACCAGACACAATTTGTTTTTTGGCAATTTGCTATCAATTTAGACATTGCTCGGTAGGAGCCAAGAGCTTCCAACGCCGCCTGAATGGCCGAGAAAATTTTTATTGACTTGTGTGTGAGGTTGGATTTTACCAATATCTTCGCACACAGTTCAATAGCAAAGATTTCCACTGCAACTGAAAACACCTGTACCAGAGCCTGTAGGTGTTTATGATCCATCTGTGAACCAACAACTATCTGCTTACTATTTCTTTCTCCCGGAGGATCCAGTCATCTCTACTCGGGAAAAGTACTGTATAAGGCAGTTGGTAGGTGACAGTTGGAGACATAAAGTCAGAATGCTGTGGCTTCTAGTGTCAGCCAGCAGCCTAGTGTACTCTGCATTAGGTTACTTTGTGCAATTGGCGATGTGCACAAGTCTATATGAAGTCCATCTAGCCTCTCTCTCCAGAAAAATATAAGAGGAGGTAGGTTGTTCTAGAAGGATCTCCATGGCCGCTGACAGTGTGGATTTGATGACACCACAGATAGCCAGACAAACCTGTTTTTGTGAGCCAGAGAGCTTCGCCTGAGCCGTTTCCTGTGAAGCTTTCGGCCACCAGGCAGTCTCTGCTAAGAAGAAATAATTGAATGAATGATCTACTCTCAGAGCCATTGTCGAATTTATTGGGATAAAAATTGACCGGTATGAAAATCGCTCCGCACCACGATTTTCGCAAAACAAGGTAGCATCTACAGTTGTTGAAAAACTTTCGGTAATCATAATTTCCACTAATAATTTCAAAAGAATCTAAGTATACGTTTTTGGTGAAAGACATAAAAGTTTAAAGCATGTTGCTGCCATCGAAAAAAATTAGATCAGAGAATTTTTATTGAATTTTGTGTGAAAAAATTGAATCGAGTGTTTAAAAACACTCGAAATGTTGACAGTGTTGATGTGCTGATTTTTTTGAAAATTGATTGCTTCCTTCCTTTCTTTGAAAGATTCACACATTTCTTGCATCAAGATGGAGTAGTAGAAAGCCAAAAACTTTCTTTCCTAGGAATGAAGTATTTAGAAACAGGAATAATGAAATCGGAATTAAGAATCAAAAATTAGGAATTGGTAATTGAAAATTAGGAATTGGGAATTGAGAATTGAGAATTAAGAATTGAGAATTGAAAATTCGGAATTCAAAATTGAAATAAAAAATGAAAAATTCAGAATTGAGAATTTATTATTAGGAATCGGGAAATAAGAATTAAGAATGAAAAATTAGGAATGAAAATTGAAAAATTGAGAATTAGGAATGAAAAATTAAGAATTGGGAATTTACAATCGGGAATTAGGGATTAGAAATTAGAAATTGAGAATTAGAAATCAGGAAATGGAAATCAAGAGTTGGAAATTGAGAATTAATGATTGGGAATTTAGAATTGGGCATTGAAAATTAAGAACTAGAAATTGAAAATTATTAATCGAGAATGAAAAATCATTCGGAAAGCAGGAAATTGGAAACAGGAATTCTGAATTGAAAATTGAGATTCGAGAATTGAGAATTAGGAACTGAGAATTGTAAATTGTCGGTTAGAATTCAGGAAAATTACTTCAATTACGATGTAATTATGATATGAGGCTGTTGATACTATTTTCCATAGAAAATTTTGTTACTTTTTCTCCTGGTTTTAATATAATTCAAGGAATTCTGAATATTACTATGTTCTCACCTGTAAGAAAGCCCTTCCTTCATCTGTAACGAGCCGGAAAGGCACGTCAGAATCAGCTTCATTCCGTAGATCGACCCATCCATCTTCAGTCATATATTTTGCGCCAGAAACAGCACATAATGGTGTATGAATTCCTGAAAAAATAATAGTAAAATAGATTTGTAAAGAATAGTATTTCTGTCTCATGCTCTCTTGGAATTTTTATGAGTTATTGACAATATTTGAAATTTTTCTTATGTACACATCTTTCTTTCAGTAATTTCAACAACTGAAGCTCGTAACTATTTAATGTTGAACTTGGCGTTCCACAAGGTCCGACTCTTGGGCCAATCTTTGGGAGTGAGAACCTCCACACGAGCATTTCATAAAAACAAGGCTCAAATACCCAAAAAACCTAATTTTTCTCGCTTCTGTTCTGAAAGTGATGAGATATCAAGTATTTGATGTGTGATTATAACTTTTTTTAATAATTGGGTAAAGATTATTGTTATGATAGATTCAATCTCGTCCTATTCTCTGAGTGAGATATAATTATAGGTACCTACTCTGTTTATTTCAATTCCTGTTTCTCATTGCATTCATGCGATACTTTATTATAACGCCTTTCCGATAAATCGTTAAGCGGAAAAGTGCCCATAAATAATTAAATATATGGAAGAAAACGCAGCTCTTCGAGTATTACTGTTAATCAAACTTCGATTCGAATTTAAATATAGCCGGAAATCTAATTATATTAATGTGCCTTCTAAATTGAAACGTTCTTGTAATGTCTTATTAACGCCGTTTTCTTTTTGAGCGAGTATACACTTTATTATATATGTGCATGTTATTTCAATTACATCTTTTTGTCGACCTTGTAATATATAATTTATACTCGTTAATCATACTTATAAACTCAACTCGATACTTTCTGAGACAAATAATCTGCCTATAATTCATAAAAGAAGATGATAGTTTCCAGTTTCATTTCAAATTATCGGTTTTCAGTAGAAAAAATAGTATCGATTTTCGAAAGCATGTAGTTGTTAGCTTGACTATGGATATTTTATGGCATTGCTGCACTGTTGATGTGTATTATTGATGAGAGTTATGACTTTGGTCTTTCGGGCCGGATATTATGATTTCAAATAATAAAATCCCATCGTCAATCTCTATCTATACCGCAGAATAGACAGCAATTCATCAGTCAACTCTATCCTAGCCATCCGGTTCTGAAGGACTATTTCATATTCATCAAAACAACATTCAAATCCAATTCCTTTGGGCCTCACATATCGGAATAGAGGGTAAGGAGAAGGTCAATAGTTTAGCCAAGGAAGCCACAGAACTTCAAGAGTGCACAATCTTCCACCCCTACATTGACTACAACAATCACTCACAAGCCAAACTTTCAGAAATCAAATCAACAGTACAAAATAAAATACCAACGACATCCACCCAAAAAGCCGATACTCAATCGTGATTATCAGAGAGGAAGATTCCATTTGCAAAAAAACCACCAGGCTGAAACTTCAATTATATGCCCTCATAAACGACTATGAGCAGAAATTAAGCGGTATGAAATAGATCAGCTCTTTCTAGCAGCAAATCACAACATTGTACGATTACCGCTATATCACTCGGATTTGAATCCAGTTGAGTTGGTTTGAGCTGGACTGAAAGATTACGTGGCAAATAAAAATCACACTTTAAATTTCAACGAGTTAATGCAATATTGCGACGAATTTTCTCGTAACTTTGCATTCAATTATCTATCAAATATCAATTGTGAGTTCATCCACTTGGACACAACCAGGAGATCGTATTAGACGTGTATGGCTGCACTGTAAAATATAGGTCTGAAGTGGCTACTGCTGGAGATTGTGAGAGTCCTGGATCTCAAGAATCAAAGGAGCTATTTGGAGGAGTCTAAAACAACAACCTTGAGCTACCTTGATAGTTTCTCGAAATGGGATTTCGATCATAAATTGTAATGTTCAGCGCATTAAACCCTAGGGTAAGACACTGTATAGTCGAAGTAAACGATATTGTATACACTCAAAGGTGGCGGCCTCTCAAAGGCCAAAAAACAATACTTATATGCCAAACGATCCCGTTAATCTGTCTTAATAGAAAGAGAAGATATAGTCTCATGGTGACGGAGATATCTTCGCTCTATTAGAGAAATGCGTTCTGCTTACAAAAAGATTTATTATCTGGACGAAACGTGGGTGAATGCTGGTCACACAGTATCTAAGATCTGGCAAGATACTACTGTAACTAGTTATCATCAAGCATTTGTGGACGCGGACCAACGGGTAAAGGGCAACGACTAAATGTCGCCCACATAGGTAGCGAGAGTGGCTTTTTAGACGATAGTGCACTAATTTTTTTATCCAAAAAACGGGGGATTATCACGAAGACATGGACGCCCAACGCTTTGACCCCCTCCCCGAACCCTTCTCGACACTTTTAGTGTGTTGGCTCAGAGCACTTTCCCCTACATCTGTACTATCTTTGGCTTCAACACTATTCCAGAGATTCAGCATTCTTTTATTGAACTTATGGTACACTTCAGACATTTTGTTGTTAAAATAGTTGACTGCTAGCATTATTTCATGAAGACAATCGTTTAGATTTATATGAGGGCAAGTTCAATGAAGACATCTCAAGCTGATGAAGAATCTATTTTCGACAAGTATCTACTAAACATTGCCGAGTTAAATACAGTCAGTTTTCTATATTATGGTACATACAAAAATCGCATGTAAAAATGTTAATCCTTATCTCGCCCAAGTTTCCACTCATTAGGATTGTCGCTTGTAAGTCAATGTAAGTTGGCTAACGAAAAAACAGATTATAACAGATTTTTTTCAACCAGTATGGATGGGTGTCATGAAAAAATGGGAGAATAAAGGCAATAAGCCCAAGAGGCTGCAGTGTTTTCTGGAGACTAGGAAGAAATGGACTAAAGTAACTAAATAAAAAAACAGTATGTGGAAATAAACCAAAGACACTTTAATTCATTCAAACTAAGACTTTTTCACTTCGTTATCCAAAATTTCACACAAACTAAAACTTCCAAAGCATATTTCTCACTTTCATATACAACAATTTGTAAGAAATTATTTGTGACAAGCATATTGAAGAATTCTATTGGTTTACCACTTTTAGTGAACAAAATATTTTCCATGATCATTTCATCACACCATTTTGTTTCTATTAGTTGTTTTAACTGGTAATGATTAGCATATGTGTACACTTCTTTACACTTTACACAAACTACCAACTTGACAATTATCATAACTTACAGCCTCGACTCAAAAAATGTTGAAAACCAATGCTTATAAAAACGGCGTTATTCAACTATGTCATAATACAAACAAACATCAATACAGAGGCTACCAGGCTTATTTTACAACTACTGATGAAAACATCTATGATTATAAATTCTCAACACATTCTTTCATCAATTTCACTTCAAAATTTAATTAGCAGTTTTTGAGAACGTTCTCATTTCCTTTTTGGATATCGAAAAAAATGTCTCATGTTATTTATAAGCATATGTTTTTCAAACAAAGATAATTTTTATTTTATTCTTTGTGCATGGGGTTGATGAATCAAATAAAACTTATATTTAGTTAAGATAGGTATTGATTTTGAAAATTTGGGATATTTTGGAAGGTTAACCATTAAACCATAGACAATATGTAACTTTAAATATATTACATATCAAGTTTCTCAGTTTCTCTTCTCCCCAAGAAAAAACATTGTATTCGTAGATACATATTCTCAACATTTCCCTCCAAAACTCATAAATGGCACATTTTCTCAACTTTATTACAAAATAGTATAAAAATAAAAAGCAATTCTAGATAAAGTTTTGAATGTGGTAGATACAACTCACATGCAGGTAAATTGTCATGCCCTTTAACTTAAAAAAAAATAATTTTGGCAACTTTTATGCATAAAACATTTGAATTGAAGAAAAATCAGTGAAAACAATTTATATTCTTGAATTCCTACTCATTTTTATACTACTGAAAACAGATGGTAGCACCATGAAGGTTTTTGGGTTAATTTGGAATTCATTCAAACGCATATAAAACTTATCTTTTTTCTGCAGTGATTTTATCAATATTTTATAGAATTCATTGTTTTTCTTCAAAACACAAATGAAAGCTCTGTACCCAATATTTTTTAATAATTTGAAAGTTATACCTCCTTTAAAATTGATGCCTTTACACTGATTAATCTTGTGAAACACAATATTGCTGAAATTGATAACAACAGTATTTAGTACTCTTAACAAATACGGCATATTTTCTATCACTTCTTGGAATTCTCTAACGGACATCACTGCAGCATCAAATTTAAAAGCTATAAATATCATTCCTTTGAAATAGTTAAGGAGTACTTGTTGTTCGGTATTGAAAATTGTATTCAGGTCAAGTCTTTTGAAACAATGGTTATTGTATGAAAACCGTAGCGTATTCAGTATAAATAGTTGTTTTGAATTTTCTGAAATGGGACGCTTAATATTCCAAAGTTTGAATTTATGTCGAATAGGGAAGCCAGTTCGATAATTATACAATTTGCCCACCATTCTTGTTTCCAAATCAAATACTTGTCCATAGTAACATATTTGTGTATTCCCACTGGATCCTGCTTTTTCGGTTTTCAGTTCATTAAGCTGGAATATCTCTTTACATTTATTTTCAAATGCATATACATCATGTTCTTCGGAGGAGCAGAACATATAGTCATCCACGAACCTATGCAAAAAAATACCTTCTTTTAAAAATGTCTGAAAATTTTCTTTTTCTAAAACACTAATGTAAAGGTTACAGAGACTGGATGACAAATGATCTCCTTGAAGCAGACCATGATTCCACTTGTACATTTTTTTGTTATATGTAACAAATTGGTTTTGAATATGATTGATAACAAACTGCTTCTCTCCAACTTTGAAACTACTCAATTCTAAAACTTCACAAAGTTTTACAATATTGACAGATCCAAAAGCATCTCTTAAATCCAATTTTATACCGAAAATATCATCATCACAAGCCCATTTGCAATATTTTTCCCAAGCATCAAACAGTGATGATCTTCCAATTGAACTGAAACTTCTAGCTAAACATTCAATCTGCCTCGAGATTCGTTTCAATTTCTGTTTTGAAAGCAAATCTCTTTTGAAAGGTAATATGAGTGGTCTAAACTCCAAACTATCACAGTCAGTTTTTGGGAATATTCTCAAAACCCCTCGCGGTGTAACATTCTTTACAGGTAATAAATGTCCTGATGCCAAAAGATGGTGAAAGTTTTTTTGTTGAAATGAGTGCCATTTTCTTCTTTCTATAAATTTCACTTCATAGTCTTTAAATGACTTTAGCGGATGGTAAAAGTGCTTTATTAAAGGTGCAACGATGTATTCCAGAAGATAGGTGTTGGCTTTCATGAGAAGAACTCGAGCCTCCTGATCTTTCAGTTTCTCCTTCTGCAGCCAGGGAATTACTTTCAAATCATAGCCTTTGTATAGATTTGATTTGTGAATACACTCAAAACGAGACTGGGTAGTTATTCTGTTCACAAGGTGGTAAAACCTTTTTCGATTTTGGGTACTACCAAAGTAGTCGTTCCTGATAACCTGGGAATGACAAGAACACTTAATTTCCATTTATCCTAACTCAATATATATTCGAAAAAATTAAAATGTTTATTAGCATATCAGGAGACAATAACAGTGGTGAGCACTCTGAATGTATATTGGGTATAATAATAGGATATTGATAAATTTTAGAACCACTTTGTGAACTGGTTATTCTTGATTACAAATATTTGTACTCTGCCCCAATTACATAAGCATAGAAAGATAACTATTTCAGTGAGCTGATTTTGATTGTAATTATACTGAAATACAACTAATTATCAAATATATTAATATGGTTATACCTCATCCAGTATTTGCGTTATTTTGTACTTGGAGTACACCGTTTCAAAAGCTCTAACTCTTCTGAATCTTGTGAGCATTATTTGAAATATAATTTCAATGGGTTTTGTTGGATACTTTTTCCTTTTCAAAATTCGACAAAATTTGTTCATTTTCCATATTCTATTTGTTTTTACGTCTAAAGAAAGTTTATAATAAGGCATCACTTTATTTTTGGCACCGAAGAACAGCTATTCAAAAAATCCCCATCTATTTTTTTCAAAATTACCGTATTAAAATTAACCTAAACAATAAAAAATTAAAAGTTGAAATCCTCGTATGTCAAATGAGTTATGCTAGTCTCAGAAAATGTTTTACGCATGCGTCAGAAAATGTGCATATTTTCTATTGCAAACTAATTTGTGAATTCGAAATTTAATACACCTTATGACTTCAAACAAAACTCAACTTCAGATTCAGGTGTTAAAAACTTGACGTATATATTTTTATAAATATATAAGTGAATCAAAATATATAAGTAACATTTTGTTAAGTTGAACAATACATATTGTAACAGTAAGAATCTAATTTTACTAAATTTTACTAAGTGGAAGGTAAGCGTATGGATTTTGATCTATAGGCAAAGAAAACGTCCAACGCATTTTCATCATGTATTTTAAAACTACTCTAGACATTGTTTCAACATTAGACTGTATTAACTTTACCGGTCACACATTTTACATTAGATAATAGACATGGTTCGTATGTAGGGAGGGTTAAAAAGGGTACCTGAGGAAAAGGGAATTACCTCAGAGTAATAAATATAACTCTGGAGGAATTATATGTTTCTCCAATGACTTATTTGTTAAGTCGAGTTTTAAATCCAACAGAAAATTTCTGATGTACTGCTTCGACCGATAGAAACGCGCTAACATTCCAAATGGACCATTAGATGAATCCATGGGATCTGTCGCCTTTTGTTCGACTAATTAATTCACTGTCAATTATTTTTTTTGCATTTTTATTTAGAGAGTATTGGAATTCGATCACATAATAACAACGACTTGATAATCTGACTTATGTGAACATTTTTAAGCACACTTACGTGTGCAGTGGAAAAGTGGGTTTCCAAAGATTTCCCATTTTTATTATTCGTTATAACAAAAATGGATTCATAACTGCGCTCATTCTGGTGATGGTTCTGAGGCGAATTTCACGGAGCATCTTCTATATAATAATCTAAAAACAAATCAAAAAATTCAAAGTCAAAGTCAAAATATGCTTTAGTATCCAACTAAGTAGCTGTCGCTACTTAGTCGGATAAAACTTATACACTTTAAAATAATATACATTGCTAGTGTATCGATTAAAATTTTCAAGTAGATACTGAACATAATATATGCAACAAAAAAAGAACAGAAAAAAAAACATTTTTATTTACATAGTACAATACAACATTTGTAACTGAGTTTGTAAAGTCATATAGGAACTGATTCACATTTTTTTGCAAGTGGTTGGATTGCTCCTCGTATAATTCAAGCAACTTTACTGATTTATGGTAGATCAGTGCAGAAAACAGCTTGTGACAGCTAAGCTTGTGAAAGCTAAAGATTTGTCAATTCTCACATTTGAACATTAATGACTTTTCTATCGTCTATCTGAAATAAATATACAGGTTTTTACTCTACTGGTATTAGTAGTGTGTAATGTGACACTGACACAGATGACAACTGCAATATACTCACATTCGTTCTCGAGCGAGGTGGCGAAGCAACAGCTTCAGATCCACCTCGACAGGTTGGTAGTGCCGTACTTCGAGCGTAATAAAATCGAGGTTAACCCTAACGAAACAGAACTCGTCAACTTCTCGAAGAAATTCATTAACGTGAAGATCTTCGGGAAGTTGCGAGTAAAGGGTAACTGCGTCGACGAGCAGAGGAGCGCGCGATATCTTGGAGTTATCCTGGATAGGCGCCTGAATTTTCAGAAACATTTGAGCTTGGCGATCCAACGGGCTGGTGTGGCGGTTAAACGCACATACCCGCTCATTGCACGGAACTCGAAGTTTAGTGTTAAAAACAAGCTGCTGATTTACAAACAAGTAATTAGACCAGCTATGTTGTAGTACTCTGCGGAGACTCGAGACGACGCAGAATAAGGTGCTCCGTATTTGCACGAACAGTGACAGATACATTTCATAGAAAGATCTGTTAGATCTGGCAGAAGTTGGGACGGCCACTTGACATATCAGTAGGCTGTCTTATGAATACTTCAAGTTCTTTCTGCCGAAAAGCCCGCTGACGGGGGACATCACGGCGCTTAGGAGTTAACATAATCAGCCCCGTAAACACGGGCTAATTTATGAAATGCTAAATATCTTCCATGAGCTTCGCAAATGCTATCGCGTTTAGTCCATGGAAAAGCTTGCTAAGATAATATACGTACTCTCGTGATATCAGAATTACTCTTACCTGTTTTTTTCATGAACTTTTCCAGGAGGCTGGTGATAATCCTTCAAGACTCATTCAGAACACTAATATATGAGGTATCGGGATCACAACCTCTCGATAAACCTCGCATAAGCCTCGGCAGAAGCGGAAAGTTTTAAACTGAATGCGTAGATGAGGCTCTGTTGGGCAGAGTCACCGTTTTTTACCAGCGGGGGCGCCTCTCATCGGCCTGTCGTGAGTCTATGAGGCGGCGCTTCACCCTGTGGATGTCCTGGGCACAGAATAGTCTAACTACACTATTCTGTGTCCTGGGGCTCAATATTGAAGTCTCGTCCTGTTGACACCCCCCTTTTATTTTATCAATTCTTTTCCTGTCCCCCACCTACTCCTGTTTGTGGGAGAGATGTAAATATTGTTTATATACTCTGTGCATTATTGGACCTTAGATTTACTATGTCGCCCTATACTCAAACGGGGCGACAAAGGAAACGTTAAAACTATTAAGCATTTTGAAAAATGAGAATTGAAACTTTATATGTTTTTATACCACTTGTATTTGAAACTAACACTACTGCAGTTTCGTCCTACAAGGACATTTTCAAACGGATCGTATTGCTTTTTTGTATTTAGAATCAATTTTAGATACCATAGAAACCTCTAATTACTCACAGGAAACATAAAATTTAGGCCAAATACTTCCAAATCTATTACAACACATGATTACACATGTGTGCAAACCTACATTCGGTACATTTTTTCCAGTTTTCGTAGAAGAGTCACAAAAACTGATGATATCATTTTTACACATTTCACACTTGATATTGTGGATTCACATTTATGAATATGTATTTCCAGTTATAAGTGTCTTATAACTGGAAATACATATTAGTTGTTATAAATGAGGACAGAGACTGTGGAGTCAGTGGTCTCCATATATGTACACTTAGCAAAATAGATGTCATTTGATTAAAATTAAATATTACTATATATAGCGACCTAACCCGGCCAAAGCAATATTCAACTAATAAATTTATAGTACGTAATGTTTTTCGAGTTATAGTCGATTAGTCTATTTCACAGGTAGGTTTTTGTTTCATTAACAATTTTTGTATTGACTAAATTAGCAATAAATGTAACATGCTGAATAGTGCAAAGTACACATAGGAGGAAATTGCTGTCTACAGACGCTAATCTGTATCTGAAGTCATGCTCATAATTGTTAACTCACATTTATAATTGCAATTTCACAGTTGTTGATGTAAATTGTGAAAAAATAATATTGATTTTTGTGATTCTCCTACACTTTCGTAGAAAATATGTTCTACGATTTTAACAACACAAAAACAAAAATGCAATTCATTAAGGAAATATAACAATAAAGATTTTAGCGTAAAATTGATAATTCCTAAATATTATTATCGTTCATTTCATTTATTTATTATCATTGTTATGGCCATCTTTAACAAAAATCTCCATGAACTCAAAAACAAATATTCATTTTAAAATGTCAATAACAAACGCAAAACTGCTTTATGAGCAGTAATATAAGATGTAACTAGGTCACCTGCAAACATGTCAAGACCAAAAAAATTATTGGAAGAAGATTTAGTACAAGAAGAAAAAGAAAAAAATTTGAAATTTTAATTACAAAATAAAAATTTTCGGAATTATGAAATCCTTGTGTTTGAAGTGAATTATGGCCAAAGAAACATCTAATAATTTTGCTTTTTTATATACATATAAAAATTAAATTAATGCTAATAATGCTCGAACCGTTTGATTCAATGATATATTTTGGTAGACACTATGGTATCTTGACGACGGCAAAACAAATGGCATTATCCTCCTTATCAAAAATGTGAGATTTTTTTTATAATGTCATGAAGCAATTGGAGACATAAATCGGGAAAAAGTTACAGATATGCATACAACCAGTACTTTGAGAGGGGTTTTTCCGGAAACAAGTAAATACTTCAAACATTCCATTACATTTTTATCAGTTCAACTTTTTAGAACCTGCTTATCGAAGGAACTTCATCAAGGAAAATGTGAAATCCATCAAGCAATTACAGGGTCTACTCCAAGAAGCAGGAATACCAAAATCTAAGGGATCAAATATGGAAAAATTTCACAATGTCCCATCCTTCCACAAAACAAGAGATGCTACACCTCAACGCCAACAAATTAATCATCTTAATAAAAACTCAAAGTCGCCCATCAGAAAAACTATTTCTCTCGGATTAAAACTGAAAGCTGACGATAAAGCAGAAATACCTGACGTTCTTTGTAACACTGATTCAACTCACCAAAGTGGACAGAAAGTCACTCATCGTTCAGTGCAAACAGAAAGGACGGATGACCTCAATAAGTTATTTGAAACTGGAGTAATCAAATATCCAAGTGTTGGTTTAGCAAAACTGAGGGAATCTCCAAAATTAAAAGATCATGGTGATGATCTTGATAGAGATATTCAGAACTTAGGTAAGATTTTTTGTAAGCATATTTCACATTCACAAATGTTTCTTTTATTTAGTAGACTCATGAGTAATTGAACAAGTTGAAATGCTGTACATGTTACACTCAATGTTGATGCTAATGTTTCAGTATATTCTCCAGAATTAAAATAATTAATTCATTTTTCATTGTTAACTCCTTTATAAATAAATTACTCCATTAAATGATTTCTAAAATCTAAATTTATTTTGACTTTGAGTAAAGATATTAAAATACTTCAGAAAGGTACCGAGCCTTGAATTGAATCAGTAATCAACAATCTCTGGTTTGCCTTGTATACAAACACTGCTATAATTGTTAAAAGTCATCTTTTGTTCTTCATTTTCATTGCTTAACGGATTATACAAAATGTTACTTCAGAAGGACACGACTATTATTGGAAAAACCTTATGGTCCTTAGGCAGACAGTCGAAAGCCTTAGTTGAGCCGCATAACATACTAATTTTGTGTTCTTTATTTTCAATTTCCTGTGGAAATTACTGTAATTATTGCATCTTCTTACTAATGTGATTTCCTGCATTCATATTGACATACATGAATGCTATGCTCAAGATTGGAATACTACCAATGGGTCTGAAAGTTTGCTGGCCAAACTTCAGATCATTTTTGTGTATGGCTCTCCAGTTTTCTGAAAGAACGTTCTCTGCAAGTGGTTGTCGATGAATATCTCTCGAATACTTTTACAATCAACGCTGGTGTTTCCACAGATCCACATTGTCTCCAAACCTCTTTATATTGTATATATATTGAAAAAAACCAAAAATCCAATATATGGCTTTGCTGATGACAGCACACTTGCCTCGTCATTCCAATTTGATACCAGGACATCGGCTCAGATGCACATCTTCACCGGCAGCAGGAGGTTGTATATCTTAATGAGGAAGTAGAAATAATTTCGAATTGGAGTTAGAGTAACCAGGTTCAATTCAATATCACCAAAACCCAGGCATCGGTTTTCCCCAAAAAGATGATTGTCCCTGAACCGGATATAATAATGTCAATGCTTCGATAAGTTTGTTGGGGGTTAAAATGGACCCCAGTATGTCTTGGCACAGTCATGTCCCTGGAATTGCAAAGGCTAGTTCCCAAAAACTTGGACACTGTTCCGAATCAGAAAACTGTACACACCTCAGCAACTTTTTATGCTGTATAAAGCTCAGGTCAGACCTTCTTTGGAGCATTTTTCTCATGTATGGAGCTCCGCCGCTAAGCATACCTTTAAGCTGCTGGATTCCACCAGAAAAGAGCCATTCGCCTGATTGGAGACGCAAACATCACTTGCAACCTTGATAGTCTGGGACATCAAAGAAAGGTAAGAGATTTGTCTCTCTTCTGTAGATACTTTCACGGAAAGTGTTCAAGAGACTTGGCACATTTGATTCCACCAAGAGCGGTACATATAACAAATACGCGACGGACTGTGGCTGCTCATCGTTTTGAGGTTCAACTCAGTACACCTCGAACTTCACTGTTTTGGAATTCTTTCATTTGGAGAACTGCGTTCATGTGGAATAAGCTTCCTGAGAAAGTTTTTCCAAATAGATTTAATCTTTAGCGATTCAAATCCAATGTTAATCACTATTTTCTCCTTGAGGGTTATGCTGTAGTGCTTTTTTTTTCTTTAAAAAAATTAATGACTGTTATGAGATAAGTTGATGGAGTATTCAGATGCATATAAAGACATTAACATAATTATAAAATTTTGTCTTAGTAATCAACTTGTTTTGTTCGCATCTTGATTTAAATTAAGTGTGGAGCCTAGCTCCCTTACCCTTGCGGCTGTCTTTGTCAGAAGGACAAATAAATGAGGACTGAATAGAAGATGTTGTAGACGGCAAGAAAGGTCCTTGCGGACATCCGTGCCGCCCTTCGCGAGATTACCCCTGCCTGGCTGGGGTGAATTGGATGAATAGATTATTCACCCTTTAACGTAAGATATGATGGCCTCATTCGACAGAGTGTCTGGCCCTTCTATATCGAGGGGGGTCATCTATAGTGTAATCTATAGCTTCCTTGACTAACACCAGAAGAGTGTGGCCAGGAATCCAGACCAGAGACAATTTGTTGAGTCTTCCTATTGAGGTGAGTCGTTTCGGCAATTTGCTATCAATTTAGACGTTGCTCGGTAGGAGCAGTCATCTGTTCCCTCTGGCCACAACTGTAACTACATCCATCGCATTTTGGAGGATATTACAAGCTACCCTTCCCGACGTGGACCTTGCCAAGATGACAAGGTCATCTACATAAGCTTGCAGATCTATTTCTCTTCTAACGAGGGAATCAAGCAGACCACAGGAGGACCACAGTAGGGAAAATAGTACCCCACCTTGAGGCTGCCCCCTTGGTGATCCTGAACCTATTGGCACTCCACTTAAAGAGTCATAGTTGCCATTCTGTTTACCAGCATAGATCCATCTAATTATGGTCGATTCTATGCCTATTCCAGCCAGGGCTGATCCTATTTGTGAATAATGAAATGAATCAATTCAAATATACTTCTGACAAGTATATTTGAATTGATATATTTTCAGAGTGTTTCTGGGCCAGTTGACCCCACCGATAAGACTCTTACTGATATATCAACTATCCTCTACAAACCTATATTTTATGAAGATTGTCAAAAAGAATGTATTATTTTGATTCTTTCACAAAAAAGAAACAACGACAGATTCGGAATACACTCCTGTCATTCATTGTCATTTCTGAAACTTTCACAGTGTCCCAATGTCGTAGAAAATGAACGAAAACGCAAACCAATTTTTTCTACTCGTGACTTGTTTTTCCGTTCATGAAATCATTAGAATCAATCTAATATAAATTACATAATGGATCGGTTACGTCTGGGCAGAATTTGCCTTTGACGACGACCGCTGTTTTATAAAATCTCACCGGAAACAATTTCAGAGCTGGACAGGAAATTGCCACGGAACACTGAAATGCCGTCTCATAACAAGGTCGTTGAATTTGCTTCAAAAGGCAAAAATTAAAGAGCGATTTTGCTCATCGTGCGTGAAAGGCAAGTGTCGCGAAATACAGACAAGGAGATGAAAGCCTTTGATGCGATTAGGATGATGACCCAACGGGCTCAGGAATTGAAAGAATTTACATTCGATTTTTTAGAAAGTTGGAAAATGTGGAGCTGAAAATATTGTGGATTTTGTATAAGCTGTACCTTCCGATTTTGAAAGAAAATTGGGTGTGCTTACGTAATTTGACGTGTAGATTAGAAATCCGAAACAAAATTGGTGCTCTTTTGTTGAAGATTATACTTGTAACTGTGGATCGTAGTGAAATAGCAGAGTTGAAGTAGAACTTAAATTAACTTAAGAAATACGAAATTACGTGTGACGATCAAACTTTGATTAAAAAATAATTGACTAGCTGAATATTTCAATAGCAACATTTAGCAACCACATAAAACTATTCAGGATGAATATATGTTTCAATTCAGTTCATATTCCAATAAGAAGACGAAGAATCGTGCACCACCAATCGATTTTATAGTCATTGGTCCACAAACATCAGCATGAATAAGTTCTCTAGTCGATGAAGTTCTATCCAACACTCTTCAAGTTTTGCCATGTGTTCAGCTGTCCTTTCTAGGAGATCCTTTTCTCTGATTCCAAAGAATTTGTTGAATAACCTGTCTTGTCTTTGTTCAGATCTTTGCTCGAACATACTTAAAAGCTTATCCCACATCTCTTTCGAGAGAAGCTGCTAATACCATCAAAAGCAGACCGGCCCCCATAATACCGGAGCCAACATTAGTGAAGTGGATTACAGATGTCGAAGAGGTCGTTGCAACCATAAAGCGCCTGAGGAAAAACAAAGCCCCAGGCGTGGATGGGATTGAGGCAGTTCTACTGCGGAATCTGCCTCGCAAGGGTGTTGTGCAACTAGTACATACAGTCAACGCTATAATTAAACACCAGCATTATCCAAATTGTCTAAAGCATGCGGGGGTAGTGCCCATACATAAGTCTGGAAAACGTAAAACCCTTATTGATAGCTATCGCCCGATCTTGCTGCTCAGTGCGGTGGCGAAGGTCATTGATAAGATTCTTTTGAATAGGCTTCTTCGCCTTGAAGACAG
>WOGR01001329.1:0-20306 GCA_015342045.1 Leptinotarsa lineolata | reverse complement strand
TCCATCAGTTGTGTGTAAGGTCATATGCGTGTAGCAGTGAATTTCGCTCCAAAATTGCTGAATTTTAACCAAAAAAATCGTTGCATGAGCATTGCTCTGGAATTATTGAATGACGTCAACGGCGATCCATATTTGCTCAAAAGGGTCATAACTGGCGACGAGTCACTGGTATATGGTTATGATTTCGAAACCAAAATCCAATCGTCCCAATTGAAGAGCCCAGGAGAGCCAAGACCAAAAGAAGCACGCCAAGTTTGACTAAATGTCAAGATTCTGTTCACTGTGTTGTTCGATAACCATGGCGTATCATATGGCGTGCATATAAGAACTTCTTTGAGGATTGGAAAAAACGGTGGCACAAGTATATTATTCCTGAGGGAGACTACTTCGAAGAAGACCAAATAGAAAGTGATAAATAAATCAATATTTTCCTAGGAAAAATTTTTATTCACTCTATTTTTGGAACAGGCAGCATATAGTCCGCTTAGTTTGACCAACATATTTTTGTATCGCATCTTCGCAGCTTATCTCTTAAAAAACGTTACCTTCTGCATCGTCTTCCGCGTTGCCCAAAGCTTGTTTAAGTGTACAAGCAGTTTTGAAAGATACTATTATAATATAATATTACTATAATATATAATATTGCATTTTTCAAGAACATACAACCTCCGTTGGTGTATTTTAGGTAGTATGGAAGAATATAAATTTTGAGTTTTCATCTTTGAGAAAAGTCAACTTTTCAGATTCCATTGCTAACGGCTCTTTGTTCGAACTCTCACATAATTACCTATAGAAACCAGGTAAAAATTAGGTTTCAACCAGGTAGCAAATAACATAAGAAACAATAACAGAATTCTAGGAGTTAATTTGATGACCCTCATTATGTGCGTAACGCAGGTCGAAATAGTTATAGTTCTGTTCTGTTGAGGAAAATGTATTTTCATTTCAATAGATATTAATAGTATATTCGAAAAAATGTTTGTTTTTACAGATTCTGATGAAAGATGTTCTAAGGCCTTATGTACCTGAATACAAAGGACTGGTAGCTAGTGACGACGGAGAGTGTTCCTATATACAACTGCAAGACCTTCTTGGCGACTTCGTAACTCCCTGCGTGATGGACTGCAAGATTGGAGTAAGAACGTATCTGGAAGAAGAACTAGCGAAAGCGAAAGAAAAGCCCAAATTAAGAAAAGTAAGATTAAAGAGTTCCCCTTTGTTACTTTACTCGTTCGATTACAGTTTTCTCTCAAACTATTTGAATATGTAGAAAATAGAGAATTAGTTTAATAGCTGCCTTTCCTGAAATTTTGTTGAACTGTGAAATATTCAAGGTACAGAAAAAACTAAAAAGTTTTTCTTCTTTTTAAAATAGAAAACTTAGCTCACAAAATGTGTTCAAAATGTGTTTGCCAAGTCGAACTTTTTGAAACCCTTCTTTCATAAATTAATTATTAGATAAAAATAAAATACCATTTTGTTGTCAAGAAAAAATATTGAAAAGAATCCTCGTATATATTTTTTTTATTATTGAATAAATGACGAGTAAAGGAACTATTTTCCCTTTTATTCTTCAAAGTACTCAATAAAATTACAGAAAAAGCTATACGCAACATTTTTTTACATTACACCTAATCTTTGAAATGAGTCAAAGATCTAGTTTGTATCTAGTATTCATCAGCTATCAGAGCAAATTGTTTGCGAAGATTTTTTACGTAATGGAAATACGTAATGTTCGATGTTAGATTCAGCGTTAGGTTTCGGGGGCATTAGCCCCTATGGATATGTGCCTTTAGATTTTCTAATGCTGTTTGTTTCTAGGATATGTACGAGAAAATGTGCCAAATTGACCAGAACGCACCGACTGAAGAAGAACACAAAATTAAAGGAGTAACGAAGCCGCGGTACATGGTCTGGCGAGAGACCATTTCTTCGACAGCGACACTCGGCTTCAGAATTGAGGGAATCCGTAGTGCGGACGGTACTTCAACGAAAGATTTCAAAACGACCAAAACCAAAGAGCAAGTTATCGCTGCGTTCGAAAAGTTCACTGATGGCTTTCCACATGCAATTGTAAGTGTGGATATCTTTTTAGGCCCCAGAAGTACCCGACCCACTAAATGAAACACAAAAATGTTGGAAAAAAATTATTTATTTTTCATCATAATCTCCTTGCAGCTTTATATACTTTTCTCAGCGACTTTCAATGAGTTCAAAACCTGTTTAATAATAAGAACTGTGTTGCTCCTCAAAATAGCCATTAACTGCCGACATCACTTCTTTATCGTCGGAAAATCTTTGACTGCTGTGCCATTTTTTCAGGCTTGGGAACAGAAAAAATTCCGAGGGGGCTAAATTTGATGAATAGGGTAGCAAATCAAACTTGAATTGGTTAATTTTGGTCATGGCGATAATGGATTTGTGAGCTGGTGCATTGTCTTGAAGAAACACATTTTTTAGCGAACTGCGGCCATTTTGCTTAATTTCTTCACTCAAACGTTGCAATGAGTTCTCATAATACTCGCTGCTGATAGTTTCACCTTCTTTAAGATAGTCAATGATAAATATCCCACGCGTATCCCAATATTCCGGTGCCATGACCTTGCCTGCAGATGAAACGGTCTTCTCCCTTTTGAGTCCACTGTTCTGATTGTTCTTTTGTCTCGGGTGTAAGGTGATGGACCCATGTTTTATCCATATTTATTAAACGACGCAAAAATTCTGCTTTGTTCCTGGGAAACTCCGCTAAACACTCAATTGTAACTATTCGATAACCGGCCTATCCGGCGGCCTAAATACTATCCGTCTGAATACTGGATAACTAGCGACTATCCGGCCGAATACCGGATAATTAGCGTCTATCCGGCCGAATACCGAATTAAAAAATAGGTAATTAATGGCTTTATTTAGTTGGTATCAGTTAAGAAATACAATCAGTAATCACACAATGATTCAACAACTTAGAAAATGAATTAGTACTCATACTGCACCAAGGGCAAATTATGGTGAATGAATACTAATTTCTCTACATTAAGAGGTAGCAAGCTGTTTCACTTGTCTTCATAAATAGGACCAGCTTCAGAAAAAATATTTCGCTGTACACATTGCTGCAAGGTGCTGAAAGGTAGATACACTGCAATCAATACAATGAGTCAATGAATGAAACAATAGTTAACTTCGCTTGTCAACCAAAAGATCCAAATTGGACCACCCTATCATTCGCTCGCCACCTACGCAAGCGTGCTTCTTGCGATGTACCAAATGACAACATTCCACCGGATATTCGACGGCCGAATATCCGGCTATCCGGCTGCATGGTTAGCCGAATATCCGAAATCTGGCTACATTGCTATCCATTTCATCTCTAGTTGTAATCATACAAATGTTCAACTATCGGAACATTTAGACACTTGGGTCACCTTCAAATTTGTTCTATATTCTGAGAGTATTTTTTATTATGGCGCTGGTAATCGATAGTAATAAGTATAACAGCTAGTTCTCAAAAAATTAATTAATAGCTACCCTATTATTTCAATGGATAAAACTCCAAATACCCAAAATGTGTTTATATACCAATGCTCTATTTCTAGTTAGGTTTCCGAAAAAAAGAAGAAGATATAAACAAATAATATCATTTGGTAATTTTCATGTTTTCCTTAGCAACAACCCTGCAGCTATTTAACCGACTAGTTTTGGGGGGTAACCATTGTGTTCCGTTTATAACCGCTTTGGTCCTGTTACAAATAAATTATATGTGATAGAGAGATTGTGACCTAGGTGTCAACCAACAACACCAACTTATATCACAAACACTATTTTACCACCTTATATCACAAACACTATATTACCACCTCATATCACAAACATTGTTTTACCACCTTAAGATCATTTCAGTAATTGTATTTTTGTTCTAGCCTAAGTATATTCAAAGACTGAAAGCTATAAAAGCAACCCTGGAAACTTCAGAGTTTTTCAATTCACACGAAGTAAGTACTTGCTTATCTGTTAAATGAATGCTACTTTGAAAATGGTTTATGTCTCTCATCTAGTCGTAGAAGCCCCTTTTATCTAGAAACGAAATCTCCAGTGTTTGTTCTTTGTAATTTGATGGAAAACTTTAATAAAAGAACATATACCTAACAAGGTGAAAGATGATCAAATTTTTTTGTTTGGAAAAAATGAGTTGAATCAGAAAACTTTATTCATTAGATTGAGTAAAAAAATGTTTTTGATTCGTGTTTCATGGGTAATTAGTTTCGTCCAAATAGAAAATTTGCCGTTTTTCTTGTCTATATTTAGCTATTTATTCTAAGTATTTGTTACGCAATTCTACTATTCGTCTGCTTTCCATACCTGCTTGACGTTTGTTTAGTATTTCAAATCTTAATCCTGGTTTCTTCATCCAATTCTGAAGAGTTTTGTCACAGTAGTCCACGTTATAGCCGGAAGTATTCAATTTCTTTCTTATGATTTCAATTGTAGAAATCTCATTGCTTTTGTAACAGTCGTAACTTTTCAGTGATTTTATTAGATGAACATCTAAAGGTTTTGGTTATCCTTTATCACATCACGTCTTGAGTTCACAAGGTTTTTTTGACTATTTTACGAACAGTTAAGAAAGTAATCTCGGTCAAATCTGATGTTGTTTGTAATAATTTGTTTCCTTCGAAATCAAACTTGAAATGTAGATTATTAAATACATTGAAACATACTCTCTTTATTTCAATATTCAAATGCATCCGAGTCTTATTCACTGGTATCTCTTTTTCGCATTGTTCACAATCGATATTGGAATCACTACACTGGAAAAAGTCTTCGTTGTTATCACACTCGTCAACTATACCCTCTCATGAATAAATAATTTCTGCTCGACCAGTACTCTTTCTATAACATTTAATTTTTCAGGTAATTGGCAGTTCGCTCCTCTTCGTCCACGATCGTTACAACGCGAACGTCTGGTTGATCGATTTTGCTAAGACAATCGTTCTACCAGAGAATGTCAAAATCACTCATAACTCTAAGTGGAAAGTCGGAAATCACGAAGATGGATACCTCATCGGTATCAGCAACCTGATAAAAATATTCATGGCAATGCTTGAACAGCAGCCAATCACGATAAGCCCACCTTTGACCCTACATGAGCCGCCGGAAGTTGCCAAGGGGGCGGTAGAAAAGACTTGAAAGAGTTTGATGACTCAGTAGAAAATTGTATATTCGAAACGTTTCCAGAAATATCTATTACTGAGTTATACCGGAAATGTCTGGAGTTGTCTGGA
This sequence comes from Leptinotarsa lineolata, assembly GCA_015342045.1. Lineage (NCBI taxonomy): Eukaryota > Metazoa > Arthropoda > Insecta > Coleoptera > Chrysomelidae > Leptinotarsa > Leptinotarsa lineolata. The sequence continues at coordinate 15,030 of WOGR01001329.1, read as the reverse complement.
CGACAATATACCTGGATGCTAAATTTTCTAATGGGTTTCTTTGATTTTTAGAGAAACATATATTATAACTTGTGATTGGTATTCTTCAGTTGAGTTTTTGGAGGATATAATTTCCAGTAAACTCAAATTTCTCCCTGCTATGAGAAATAGTTTAACTATCTGCTCAAATCATTTTTTTTTTCAAGAACTGAATTTTCACAGAAAATAAACAATCCGCTCTTTATGCAACAACTGACATGTTTATGGTTACCAATCAGGAATACACGATTTTCAGGGAAAAACTTTATTTAGCATCCTATTATGTACTCATTTCGACTTTTGGTTCATTTTCGAACCAGTGAATAATTTTAAGACAGTTCCTTACCGTCTAGTAGGAAATATTTGTTATCTCAAGAGGAAGTAGATTACCTCATTATTAATTGTATATAAATATTGTATTTATTTTAATTTATCTTCTGAAAGTTCAATATATATTTGTTCGTCATATCTGTGTGATTTCAATGCACTTATTTCATTGCCATTTTGTTTTATAGAGTGTAACTTGAGGGCTGAAACCTAAAAACTATAATATGCCATATAAAAATAATATCACACTATTATGATTGATAGTATGTAGTATTTAGGTCTGACATCATTCAATATTTTTTCTCAAAGTGAAGTATGGTTTTCTGTTTACATTTCTTCTTGTGAAATGATGGATTTAGAAATTTCCACAGCTCTATATCACTTGGACGTCGAACACGTATAGTTTTGTATTCAAAACTGTATAACGTCACCTTCAGTCCATTTCAATATATAATACCAACCTATGCTGTGTGTTACACTTTGTGTGAAGAAATTTGAATTTGTAAATGAAAATTAATATGTTAATAAATATGAGAACTTTTCACTTTATTTTCTTTATATTAAATAATAATTGTGACACGGACAATTACAGAAACAATCCGTGATGCGACAATTGGCAACACCGCACAGACAAAAGTTGTGATTAAATCCAATAGAGAAAAGAGCAACAATCAGTTAGGCCTCTTCTATGAACGCGTTTCCAGAAATCTTTGTATTATATGCCTCTTTTATACACGCCATTTTTGTTATTGGGCACTTTTATCCTAGCCTTTCTCCTTGCGTGTCAACTTCAAATGAAATATGTCGAAATAAATCAACCGATGAGTTGACATCCTTCTACATTCTACACAAACAAGTGTGTCTCAATAAAAAATCGTGTATTGCATATTTTATATCCAAACAAATAAATGGAAATAAAGGACAAAACATTTCGCCTATTTATCCATAGAACTCTGTGAGAATCCTGAGGAGTGCGTACTATTTACTTCATGAAGAATTTAGAGAGACGATGGAAAATTCTTCAATTTTATTCGTATGTCAATAGCCTCTTTTTATGTGGAGTTGGTGCAAAGTTTCGCATTCAAGCTAGAACAAATGATATCAATAACATAAATATTTTTCGGACTAAGCTGACGCCGTGATTTGTAATCGTAGGTATGCATAAAAGTGCTCATTCGAAACAGTGAACTTTCAAAACGTATGTCGTGACACGTTTTGCAATTTCCAGGCGACAGAGTTTGAGAATGCCTAGACACTGGTCGGGTGCGACTGATGCACGAGGGCGCATATATAAGTCAATGCCCTAATGGCTTAAAACGTCAGAATAGAAACAAAAGCAAAAATATAGAGACAAGTCAACGCCTTTAGAAGAAGCCGCGATTTTTGTTGCAATGCGACAGACGACAATTATCGCATGTAGGCATGGAGGTCGTATGTAGGCGCCTTTATGCATCAGTCACTTGTCATTAGTGTTGCGTACATACCATTGTACCACAGAACTGTGCATTGTACATTGCGTCGCTAATTCAGTATAGTTTCATTAGTTCCCTCTAGTGATGTCATAATATGGACTGTCTGTTGTTGACGAGAGAACATTGACTCCAGCAACTAAAAATAGATTATGAGATTCACGTCTTGGCATTAACGTCACACGTTTTGCAATTTCCAGGCGACCTAATTTGAGAATGTCTCGACACTGGTCAGGTGCGACTGATGCACGAGAGCGCATATATAAGTCAATGCCTTAATGGCTTAAAACACCAGAATAGAAGCAAAAGCAAAAACATGGAGAGAAGTCAACGCCTTTAGAAGAAGCCGAGATTTTTGTTGCAATGCGACAGACGACAATTATCGCATACATGATGGTCATATGTATGCGCCTTTATGCATCAGTCGCCTGTCATTAGTGTTGCGTACATACCATTGTACATTGCGTCACAACTTCAGTAGAGTTTCATTAATTCAATCCAGTGACGTAATAATATAGACTATCTGTTGTTGAAGAGGGAACATTGACTTCAGCAACTAAAAATAGATGATGAGATTCACGTCTTGGCATTTACGTCAATCATACAATTATCCTACGGTGTTAGCGAAACGCGATTAGAAATAAACATGATTATCATGGATAGTGTTATCAATTTTCACCAAGTAACATGTCAGTTTATTCATAACGATGTTTTATGTGTTGCATATTTTCATTGTGAAAATTTTGGGATTTCATTTGTCACGTGGTGCTGCGAGGTAGTGGGCAAGACGTTGTATAACCCGCAGGTGGACTATATGCTAAAGTATCGTCACGCTCAGTCCATATTATTATGTTTATGGTTCTATCTGTATATGTATACTATTTATAACATTAGTTCTAGATCAGATGCAATTCTCTATATTTATTACTTTTTAATTAGCCTATCAAAAGAAGCTATCGACTTCGTCCTAATTCTTCATGTAGTATATAGTATTCGCCTTTGAGGATTTTTACACAATTCAGTGATTTTGAAGCCCAAGATCTTTGAAGTCGTTTCGATTTATGTTTGTTAATGGAATATACAATACATGCATCCTTTTTTTATCAACACACACTTGTTCCTGTGGGAAAATGTCAACAAAATATTGACTGATCTAGTCCAAAAGATTTTATATGGAGCCAAAAACGCTTGGATGAAAGAGGCAATTTCATTTCATTTATAAACGGAGAAATAATTCATTTTGAATTTGACAAGAACTTCAACACTGCCCTCTAGCTCCTAAATTCACAATTGCAAGTGGTTTCTCATTCTTGGAGATGAAATGAAACGTTTGGATAATCTGACAATCTTTTTCAGAATCTCATATTTTTTTTATAAAAATGTTATTTCTAAAACAGGTGCTTATGCGAATACTATCAAAATAAGGTCCGGTTTCAAAAATTTCCTAACTATATTATATTGCATTTTCAATAATGTTTGACGTCGTCCACTGTGATAAGTTTTCAGGTTACGAATTCAAAAAGGTGCTTGGACAAATATCGGATAATTGAAGAGACTGTATCGGGCTCTTGGTAAGATATTTTGAATTCTAAAGAAAGTGGACGATGTTTAGCGATATTTGCATCAATAATATGAGACACAAACTACCAAACTGGTAGATATAGTAATTTTTTTATATTACAAATATACACTACTTCCTCAATGGTTCATTTTTTGAAGATAAAAAACTGGGATATGGCTATTCTCAGAGGATAATTTGATATACGAGTAATAACAATACAAGGAGATGAAATCTGGCAAGCAAACTTCGATATTGGCATACCATCTTGGCTTTTGACCAGAATGGGAGAGTGCACATGTTGGGGCTCCATTCCACAGTCAATATAAGCCGACTGTGAAGGTCAGGGTGGGCCTGAGCACAACAGTGCTTCGAACATTCCCTCAATAAGACTTTCTAGACCCAATAATTTCATCTAGACATAAGAAATCGCTACTTTGTATTGCAAACACAAACTGTAGCCGATGTATTCAAATAAGCTTGCCTGGTAAGTGTATTGACGGCAAACGAGTTGTGGATGTCAACTACATATTACACTTGACAAGATTTTAAAGGAATCGGGGTAATAATTCTTTCAACTCCCATCTAAGCTCACAGTGTTCATTTAGGTAATCTGCCAGGTAATTTACATTATGTTCGTACCCCAAGGACACAAAGACAAAATATCTGTTTGTTTGTAAAGGACAAAGTCAAAAACGACTTGAACTATTTTAAAAATACCGTTTCACCTACATTTGCAATGAGTACCATGGATTTTTTTCATTTACCGATCAATTAGAGATCCCTACGGAAATCAGTTATTTGACGTGTGCACCAAGGTGATTTCTAATCATATAATGTAGGTACTCGACGTAAATTGGTAAAATAAAAAAAAGAGCTTGAGCTAATAGTTGAATAAATAAAGCGTTGTAGATAAGATATGTAGGGGACTAAGTTAACATAATACAAATACATAATATTGACATTTTTTTATTTTATTCATGATTTGATAGGGGAATTGTGATTTAGTGCAAATTCATCTTCAGAGATTCAGAAAAACACTTTTCTGTGTCCAGAACAGTTCTGGAATAATATTAGTTAGATATTCTTTGGTAGTCACTTGAAGTTTTTGGGAAAGACAGATATTTTCGGATACAATAAGTGGAATTTGCCGAAGTTGTTCAACTCTTTTGAAACAATTTCGATGAACGACGAAACATTTTTCAAACTTCCACATTTTGTGCGATAGAATGGTGCATTGTAGTTCACAAAACGAATCTACAATACCTTTCCTTAGGAGGAAACTGAGTAGATTAAGAGCCAAGCACAAAATCATCGCTCTCGTTATCCATTATTAGCCAGTGATGATTTGAACACTCTATAGATTTCCATGGGGATTTTCAGCTGACTAGATATACACATAAAAAAACTAAGTGATTTTCAGATCATAGAATTTCAATAGACACAGTAGGTACAGATGAAAACCTTTTTAGAGGTTATCGGTTGTTATCGAATAATAAATAAGGTTATATAATTTGTCCCCTTAGAATATATTAGTTTCTGGCTTTCTACTTCTCTATCTTGATTAAATCAAATAAGCGAATGAATGTCATTAACTGTCATCGTTGACCTGAGTAGATCAAACTCATTCCGTGCCATAGTCATTTGAAACTGATTGCTTCTTCCTTTCTTTAGAAGATCCCACATTTTTCGTGTATCAAGATGGAGTAGTAGAAAGCCAAATCCTTTCCTTTGCTTTTTAAATTTGATAAACTATATCTTCCAAAATGCCTTTACTATTGTAATTGCTTTGATAAGTGATAAGTGAAATATTGTTACACTTGCATTACAATTGCTATACATTATCAAAAAATATTGCACCGTTTCGCAGTTCAAGAAAGTATTTCCATTGAGGAACAACATTAAGTAGCAGTTTTGTAGATTTATTTTATAGAAGTCTTCAGTAATTAGCGGGTCTTCCCAGAAACGTACGCTTCTACCATTTACTAACAGAAGATTTGCAGTAATATCAACCAATGCCGTTTCACAATAGAAAACTAAACGTGACATATTATTGTTTCACTAATTAGAACCATAACATTGTGTTCTCACAAACATTATTACCAGGTACATAAATTGCTACAAAAAAAAGTCATTACAGGAATTGGCCTCTTTTTTGACGAACCCCAAATAAATAGTTTCTTGCCGACATCCCTTCCATTCATTGCCTAATCTTATCAATGTGCTTATTTGAGATAGGCACATCACTTACAAATATATATAAATCACATGTAAAGGAACCACAGATAAAATCCTCAAGTATAGCAACTGATTTCTCAAATTGAAATGAAAACAGTTATTTCATCATCACTTGAAACAAACAAACTTCATTGGAGGTTAGGTTGCGATTTTCTAAGTTCAAATGCAATGCCGTGTATATTATACAATTGTTGAAGTTTTCGGAACAATATATTCATGAAATTAATATAATTCAAATCCTTATAGTTCACGGTCTAAGGCTGGATTTGTAGATTAAGTAACGCGAATGTATACGTACATATAGTAAATGTTTTGACAGTCCTGAAGTTTCCGAAAATCGACTAAAAAACAGTCACTGTATTTGGCCACTGTTACATGACACACGACTACAAAAACAATCAACATGCCCAGAAATTTTTTAACACACTCTTATTAATTTATTATCGAATTCGTTCCATTTTGCTGATACACACTGTATATTTTGTCACTCCTTATCTATATGAACAATAAGTATTCCCAATCAGTTCTTTTCAGAAGTCAAGTGCAATGTGTTTTGATTTCTGATTAAAAAATGCCGAACCCCTTTTCTTTGGTTGCTAAATTATTTTGCTTTTGAAAGTGAAAGCAGTTTCTATCAAAGTTGTGAGTTAATTCAATTGTAATGAAATGCATTTCTCAATATTCCCCTTATGAGTGTGAAGAATTATGGAAAATTTTGCTTGTTATTCGCGGAAACTTCTGTTAGTCTAGCAACACCGCAATCAAGGGTTCTGTCATGTTAGTGTAACCTTATCGTGAAACATAGAGGGCGCAAGTAAGGAATAGGTAAGAGTAAACGTCAAAGATGATGAAATACAAATCCATAGAAGTAGTTATTCAGCATAATAGGTACTACTTAATTAAGTAGAAAGCTTTCTTATGTACACTTTTTTGTGGAGGTATGGCGCATATGGGTGTGACGAAATTTTGTAATCACTTTTTCAAATCAATGATAAGATATTCGAATTACTGCCCACTTGAACGAACTTGATGATATTTCAATCTGAAATTCAGTTGCTAAACTTTACTAGGCACTACAAACGCCTATTTATGCAACTCTGACTATCATGAGAGTTATTGCCTAGTATCATCAATAGGCAATTTTGCATACTCACTTTCATCGTCAAAATGTGATACCACGGACTCATTCTATATACATTAAGAATCGATTTGTTTTCGTCTATTCACTTGATTTTTCACTGGGCTATTCACAAACGACACCAAATTGGAAGTGTTCGTAGGTTTCACTGAGAACCTTCTACCTGTCCTTCCGACACTGAAAGAGTTCATTGCTTCCGGTATGGGCGGACACTGCCCACTAGGAAAGTTCAGGATATTTTCTTCTACCGGCCTCAAGGATAACCTTCTGGGTGATAGAATCGGGTGGGAAGTTGGGATTAAAGATGTTCTTCTGGTGGAAATATTTGGCAGCATAGACATTTTTCTTGATTTCGGAGAATAATTCGGTGGAGTTAAGCTTGCCGTGCCAAGTTTTCTCCTGGGTTGGTCCTCGGGTAGATTGTCCGACACTGTTATAGCACTGAGCGCTCTGATAAAATCAGCTATGGATGTTTGTTCCAGAACTTGACCCTGGCGCATAGCCCTGATGGAGTTTCTTCGGGCGCTACTAATCTCAGGTGATGCAATTGAAAATGCTCTACTCTTTTTCTCTGGGACATTTTCTTCGTTTTGCTTTTCTACATCCACATCTCTATCGTCTTTCTTGAAAACATTTTTCAGGCGTTGAATCCGTTGAAGGAACTTAGGTTTATCCTCCTCCACATTTGGTTTAGCAACAGACCACGCACGTCTCTTGCGGTAGTAGTTGATGGCCTTTGCAGCGTCCTCTCCGTACCAAGTATTGAGTGCCTGTTGGCTCGAGTATTGGGGAAGGGGAGGTTTAATGTCGCTCATGGCGCGCCTTCTTTGTGGCTTCAAGTCTGATGGATCATCATATCGTTCGCTAGCAAGGATTTCCATGTCTGAGAAGCAATGTATACCACCTTCGTCAGGAGTTATTCTGGTTGTTGCACTCAGCGCATCAACAACTTTAAGCAGAAGATCTTTTTGTTTCATAAACGCGTCAGAGGGCTTGAATGTTCTCTCTTTGTCGATTTTGTCTAGTTCTGTTTCGGACTGGACCTTTTCCAACACGTTGTATTTGTAACATTCGGACATCGCTCTCTTTCTGGCCGAGGATGGAGAATCCTGTTTTCTCCAGATAGTCAAGTCAGGACAACTTTGACTTCTTTCTAGGATATTCGGGGTATATTCGAAATCTCCTTTGTATACAGGTTTCACTCTCATGAAAAGGAACTCATGAAGAAGTGTACGTAATTCGTGTCTGATTTTATGAGGGGTCCTTTTTATATTTTCTGATAGCATTTTTTCAATTTTTGCAATCTTTTTACTTCTCATACCTTGAGTAATGAAACCAATTACCATCAGGACGTAACCTATACCTCCTATTACCCACACCAGTAGAAATATTTGATAACCAGCTTCTATTAGTGGATCAAACCCGTGAACATTCTGAACACCTGAAAAAAAAAACAAATCGTCATATATAGCTGAAAAGTAACAAAATGGATTGATAATATGGAATATAGGATAATACCTCCCTATTCATGATTATAATTATAGAATTTTCACAATAAAATGTATTCAAAACGTGTTTCTCTTCTCGGTAACTTCATCAGTTAGACTGGTATATTCGAAATCTTCTTCCTATACACTCTCATGAAAAGGAACTCGTGAAGAGGTGTGCGTAATTCACCAGCTTAACTGAGGAAGCTACACTGTAGCGAAACGCATCTCGAATGAAATTTATAGTGAAAATCATTTATCATGGATAGTTGATCGAAGAATGTTAACTTTTACGGCCGGAGATTTTTTGGCCGTGGTCTATAGATTTTTGTGCCTGGCGTTTCATCTACTACTGCGGTAGATATTATCAAAGGCTATGTCGTAACGGTCGCAGTGGCCGAGTTGATGTTCGGGTTGTTCCCGTATTTAATAATCGGCTTTATACATCGACAAGAGTAACAACATACAAAAACAAAAATAACAATGAAAGGCGAAGCTGAGCTTGAGCTGTTTTTCAACTTAACCTAGTCAAAATGACACAAATATACATAGACATTAACTTATAAAGGAATATATGAGAGTTATACAAAAAATTGAAAAATGAAAATTAAAATAGTAGGTAGAAAAATAAGAAAAAAACTGTAAAAGCATATCACAAAAGAGACCATTAGTGGTATACAATTCAACTATACAAGTAATTTCAAGTGCAATTTCAGATTCTTCTTGAAGTTATATAACGTGTAGTGTCTGAACTCACTGGGAAGTTCATTATTATAGAGAACAACTGAAATATATATGAAACTTCGAGTGAAACAAGCTGTGGGGTGTTTGGGGATGATAAATTTACCACGATTTCTGGTATTAGAGTGACTCTGTGTTTCAAAGGTACGTATCTTTCAAATAAATAGTGAAGTTTCCTTTGAGAGAGAAATCTGTGGGTTGTAACAAAAAGGTAGACTTGGCTAATTTTAATCAGTCTGAGCCAGCCAGACTTCTAAAATTTTGCTGAGATGTGATCAATTTTTCTTACACCATAAGATAACCGTATAGAGTTGTTCTGAATTTTCTGGAGGCATTTCATGTCTGATCGTATCATGGCAAACCCATAGATGATATCACAGTAAGAGACTATGGATAATATCAGTGCTTTGCAAAGATTAAGTTTTAGCCTAGGTAAATGTTATCAAGTCCCCATTTCGGTACAGCTGCCATAAGATATTATAGGAGTTCTGACAAATCATACTAACATGCTTGTGGAATCTTAGGTCGGAGTTTAACCACAGTCCTAGGTTTTTGCTTTCGTTTACTATCGAAAGTGTATATCACCAAGTTGTACATTGATGAGACCTTCAATTTCAGTTTTTTTTCGTTTCGTACCTATCAGTAAAGTTGGGATTTACTCATGTTCAGTTTCAGATTGTGAGAGGCTGAAATGTACAAGAGATTGCAAGATCCTGGTTGACTTTATGAACAGCTTCTTGCCAGTTATTTTCACTGAATAAGTTGTATAACTGTGTGTTATCTGCATGATGATGTATACGGCAGTCTTTTCTTATGTCATAAAAATCTGAAATGTATATTTAAAACAAAAGCGGTCCAAGAATTGATCCCTGAGGGACTTCAAAACTAACTGGTAAAGCATCTGAATATCTACCATCTATACATACAATTTGCTTTCGATTTTGTAGGTAACTCTCTAAAAACTCTACAATGTGTTAAACGAATCCAAAATATGAAATCTTCTTACAAAAAAGTGTGTGGACCATTGTATCAAATGGCTTACTGTAATCAAGTAGTACCATCAGAGTCAATTCATTTTTATCAATTGAATTGAACAAATTCTGCGTTATGTTAACAAGAGCAGATGTAATGTTGTTTGACCCTGGTTTTATATTATTATTAGTGGTCGTGCTTGGTTTCTCTTAATTGAATTACCTGACATTGTGTACAGGTAGCCAGATTTTATTGATTTTCATTGCCTCCTATTTTCTATTGAAATTATCCCTGTGTTTTTGAATTTCTATTGCCTCTCTATATAATCTTGGATAGTAAATTTTAGTTTTATCGAGTTTTACAATATCTTCGAATCGAATTGTTGAGAGCTTGTCCGGCTACAGCTGATTTGTCGGTTTGTTCGAGTCGACAGTTTCTCCAGTTTTCACAGAGCCGGGTATTTCCATTTCTTTTCGCGATTCCAATGTATACTGACTCGTAGCTACACGGAATCCGATATATACCGGGTGTTGCTAGAGCTTTTCTGGGGTCCCTAGCTAATCATAGACTTTGCTTGATAGTTTTTGTTGGCCTGAATATTGGTTTCACGTCGTGTTTCTCTAAGATCCTGTCTGTAACACTTTGAATATAGCGAAGGAAATATTTTTCCTTGATCAGCCTAGCTGGGATTACTTTGGCGTTTTCTCTCCTGGGTCGTATGGCCCACTCGAATTTTTCTTCGCTCTACCCATTTCCTTTGAAGGCATTCTTCAGATGATTGAGTGCCTCAGGAGGACTCTCTGGAGCTCTCTCAACCAACGTTTCAATTACCCCTCTTTGCTATTATAGCTGTTGGTTACAGTTTTTTTCGGGTACCTGTTTGTGTGTGTTGGTTTCCTGTACACTCTGTAGCCCAATGTACCATCTTTAAGCCTGTTCACACGAACATCCAAGAAGGCTAGAGTCTCTTGGGTTTCTCGTTACATTGTGAATGGGATTTTTTGGTCGAGTTTGGATGTAATGTAATAGTGTATCTTCACCATCTTGCCATATCACGAACGTGTCATCAACAAAGCGCAGTCAACAAAATGGTTTCACGGCCGCTTGCTCTAAGGTCCGTTTTTCATGAAAAATATTGCCACCGCCAGACGTCATTGCGTACCATCCGTTTGTTCGTAAAAAACACCATCCCACTGAAAATGAGCTGATGATAAACAATCAGCAAAGAGGATGGATATATCTGCTTGAAATACTTCGCTAATTAGCCGTATCGTGTCCTTGATCGAAACCATCGTGTACAAGAAGATCACGTCGAAGCTCATTAGTATGTCTCCAGGACCTAGCTTCATATCTTTTCGATACTGCCCTGAGTCCTTAATAAATGACTGTGTTTCCTATAAATGGCTGCAGTAGGGTTGTCAAGTATTTGGCCAGCTCATAAGTAGGTGAACCTATCGCATTTACGATAGGTCTAAGTGGCACAATCTCTGTATGGATTTTTGGTGAGCCATATAGACGTGACGGGACGGTTTCGGATTTTTGTATGACCTATTTCGTTTTCTCTTCAAGACTTGATGAAATGAGAAGAACATTCATTTTTCTCAAAATCCTGGAGGAAGGGTCCCGACTGAGTCATTGTATGTCCCTAGATGGAGTAAGGCGACAGTTTTCTAATTATAATCCTTGATGTTCATCACGACGGTGACGTTTCCTTTGTCAGCAGGCAATACCAAGATATTCTTATCTGTATCGAGATTTTTCAGCGCCTCTTGTTTCCGTCGTGTTGTGTTGGTCTTGGGTGATTTTGCGCGCATTAAAATTCTCGGCGTTACTATGGGGATTTCGTTGGCAATATCGTTAGGTAAAGTACGAATACATGATTCGACATTGACAATGATATCCTCGTGGAGTACCTTGGCTGGAACTATAGCGAAGTTTCCACCTTTGGCGAGTATGCTGCACTCGTCTTCTGACAGTGTCGGATCGGAGAGGTTGATCTCTGACAAATCAGTTGTAGCCGAACATGCTCTCAACAAAAAAGGCACTCACATTATCTGATTCGAAGATACAGTAATATTCAACAATAATCATGATTACTATCCTAGAGTATACAGGGCATTCCAACGAAAACTTGACCCACCCTGTAAATCAGAAATCGAAAATTTCAAAGAACACGGCAATTTTCATTTCTAGGGGGACTAATTCTGATATAGAAATCATATCCGAAACTTCACCCCCTGCGGTCAGCAACTACCCCCATTTTTAATGGCATGGGGGGTCGAGTGATACATCATTCGAAAGGTATTTTTCGAAATTGGTTCATTCATCATTCAGAAATTAAATGTTGAACGTTTTATTTAGGAAAAAACAAAAATTCGCTGTCGCTCATTTCATTGAGGAAATCAACAAAATATAATATCAAAGGCAACTCAATCAATGAATAAATTGTTCAAAATGACCTCCATCTAGCTCCATACAATAATACAGTCCACTTTCGAAAGCGTCCCTTACATTATTCAAGATGTCCGGAGTCTCTGTGGCATGTCTTCTAGATTTGTAGAATTTATTCAATTTGTAGTAAACGTTTTGAAATGGGCGACATTGTTAGTTTTTTCTGCATTGGTAGTTTTTGTTGCATCTAGTTGTCGCTGAACAAAAAGTAGATAGTTGGCCACTATTACTTCTCCACGAATTATTATTCAGTCATCCTTGTTCACTGTGTTCCAACATGGTTTATCCTTCTGAAGAAAGAATAGAAATGATTGCAACCTATTATCGTAATAATGAATGTGCTAAAGCTGCTGCAAGAATTTATAATAGGAATCATCCTGACCACAACGTGAGCCATCAATACGTTAAACAGTTGAAGCTAGTTCAGGAATTAACAAAGATGATCCTGATCGTCGACTCAGTTTTTTTGACCAATAACCCAAACCTCTTATACAATGCATGTTTTTTAGACGACAGTTCTTTCATGTTGAATGGTGAAGTGAATAGACTCAATTATCGTTACTGGAGCGATGTGAATCCTCACTTAAATCTATTATAAGACTGTGTAGATCCTTTGATTACACAATTTTAAGAAAATGATGACAATTTATCAAAAAATGAAATAACATTCCAGCAGGATGAAGCAACCCCATATTTTGACGTTCGGGTGAGACAATTTTTGAACGAACGTTTTCCAATGCGTTGGATCGTCAGAAGAGGTCCAGTGGACTGACCAGCTAGTACGCCTGATCTCACACCGATGGACTTCTTTCTGGAGTCGAAAGTGTTCTCTACTAAGTGTACTCTACTCTACCAATCCTACAAATCTATTGTTCCAGAATGCCGATTGCTGACTCCGGATATTTCGAATAATGTACGGAACGCTTTCGAGAGAAAACTGTATTATTGTATGGAACTAGATGGAGGTCATTTTGAATAATTTATCCGTTGATTTTGTTTCCACTGATATTATTTGTTGTTGATTTCCTCATTAAAATGTACAACAGCGAATATTCTGTTTTTTCTTAAATTAAACGTTCAACATTTAAGTTCTCAATAACGAATAAACCAATTTTAAAACAAATTGCAGAGGTAATAGAGAGACACAAGACCTTTCAAATGATGTAACACTCAACCCCCCATGCCGCTGAAAAAAAAATAGGGGAGGGTAGTTGCTGACTGCAGAGGGGTGAAGTTTCGGGTATGATTTTCATATCAGAATTGGTCCCCCTAGAAATAAAGCAAGAAAATAGCCGTATCTCTGTTTTCCATTGATTTTAATTTTCTTTTCAGGTGCTACTCGTTGAGAATCTACACACAAAACTCCTAGAGTATGACAAGAAATTAACCAAAAAAGGAATTGAAGATAGACGGAAAGAACGGCTCGCTTATGTAGGTATAAGTCTTAACAATGTATTACCGTCCCGGGAAAAGGAACAACATAAGGGTAAAAGGAGGAATTCTGCAGATAATAGAGAATCGAGTTCTCTGGCCTCGGAATCCTCAGTGTCTGAATCAGAAAGTAGCAGCGATGATGAGCCTATCTACCAATTGCGGCAACGTCGACAGGCCAGGAGCTATAAGTTCAATGAGTATGACGATCTTATCAAATCTGCTATTCAGGATGAGCTGAACGAGAAACAGGAGATAGGTAACAAAAATAATTATCAACCAACTATTATTTTTATCCAACCTACAGTGATATATGAACTTGTATACTGACCCTGCTTACGATTTTTTTCAAAGAACTTTATTCAGATAATGCAAAAATGATTACAATAAACATTTTAAATAGTAATTGAAATAGCAGCACTATCCAAAAAAAGTTATCGAAAGCAGCACCAACATGCTGGTCTTGGAAAACTAGCTAAAAACAATATGATATTACCTTATGCAGTACAACAAAATATTTCTATCAAGATTCACATGAGAATACATAATCAAATGTGAATAAAATAAAAAACCTAATAGTAATTGATACAGAGAATTCAATAGATTTAAGCCGTTCCTTTCGTTGAGTATGCTAGTATAAAAACTCTTTGTTTTATTCTTAAAGAAACTGATATTAGGGCTATCTGTTATTTCCTTGGGAAGAGTATTAAAAGTTTTCATGCATAGCGTAATGGGATATTTTAAGCCAATATTAGTACGTAGAGGTTTTAAAAGAAATTATTATGGGTACGAGTATTGTATACGTAGAACTGATTAACGAATGTGAAGTTAGTATTACATTTGACTTGTATGCAAATTTACCTTGTTCAATTTCTAAAATATACTGAGTAGGCAGTATCTTGGTTACACTGTATAAAGTATCAGTTGAAGTTCTGTAGTCAAGCCTAAATAACATTTTTACGACTTTGTTTTGAACAATTTTTACTTTTTTGAATAATGTCTGTCCACATGTACTCCATATAGGAATTAAATAGTTAAAAATTGATAAGAAATATGCACTGTATATTTGATGGAGTGAAGATGGGCGTAAGTAGGTTCTACAACGATATAGGGCACTTACCATTGGAATTACTCTTTTTTCTACATGGATGATATGGTTATTCCAACATATGTTTTCATCGACTATTAGTCCCAGATATT
>WOGR01001328.1:0-20320 GCA_015342045.1 Leptinotarsa lineolata | reverse complement strand
GTCAGGACAGAGAATTCCGCTTTCTGCTTCGATAAGTTTGATAGGTGTTAAAATGGACACTAATATGTCTTGGCACAATTATGTTGCTGGAATTGCAAGGGCTGACACTATTCCGGTACACACTTCAGCAACTTTTGATGCTTTATAAAGGTCAGATCAGACCTTTGGAGTATTTTTCTCATGTATTGAGCTCCGCCCCTAAACATACCCTGAAGCTGCTGGATTCCATCCAGAAAAGAGCTATCCGCCTGATTGGAGACGCAAATATAACTTGCAACCTTGATAGTCTGGAACATCGAATAAAGGTTGCAGATTTGTCTCTCTTCTATAGATACTTTCACGGGAAGTTTTCAAGGGACTTGACTCATTTGATTCCACCAAGAGCGGTACATTTCAGAAATACACGACGGACTGTGGCTACTCATCGTTTTGAAGTTCAACTCAGTATATCTCGAACTTCGCTGTTTAAAAACTCTTTCATTTGGGGAACTGCGTTCATGTGGAATAAACTTCCTGAGAACGTTTTTCCAAATGGATTTAATCTCCAGCGATTCAAGTCCAATGTGAATCACTACTTTCGCACAAGCACCGTTCTTAGAGCGCCTTAAGGTTTATCCTGTAGTGTTTGTGATTTGTCCTTGAAAAAATCATCATTAACTTACGACCCCATATCAAGAATGAATATGTTATGATATTCATTCGCTATTTGATTTAATCCCGATAATAGGAATCTTGTTTACAAGTTATAATTTAATTATAGGTTTTGCATATAACAGTTCAAAAAACCGTATCTAGTAATAAGAATACGGTAGTCTGAAAAATAATAAACTAATGATCAATTACGTAAATTATTAGACATGTCTGAGGAATAAAAAGTTGTCATACTAAGTCCTTCGATGTGATGGGATAATTTATCGTTACCAATTTCAGTGTGACCGTGAAGCAGGACTATTCTGTTATGTTCGGAAATCGTCATCAGCATAGAAAATGTATCCCAGGAAAGTCAGTTTGTAGAATTTCAAATTCATATTCTACTTCACCTTTGTAATAATTTCCATCATCGAGCATAATTTAGCTTATATAATCGAAATTATACAGGATTAACCCAGCAAATTGTGTCTTCTCAATGGCTATAGATGATAAAATAATCAAGGATTATATAATTTACGTAATTTTGAAAAAAAAATGATTTGTGAGAATTTCGAAATTTTGAGATGGCACGCAATTTGATCTATCGAGCTTGACATACGAGAGATGCCTATTGATATTATTTATGGATTCATGTAAATATTGAGTTCTGAAAATTATAATAACCTAATAAAAATATTAATGCTTTCAACTCTTGCTTTCATTGGTTAAAAAGGTGCAGTGCTTTTAATCGAAAGTAAAACCACAAGACCTCAAAATTGTATCGCTAAATTGCCATTTTTTAATGATATTTCGGTTATTTGGCAATGAGAGCGACCAGCATAATATGAGTAGTTTCATCTATCACTGATTGCTTGATTAATATTATTCCAGAGTAACAAAGTTCGAGTTGAAAAAACTGAAAATTTAGGCCAGGTGGTATTCGTAAAAATTAAAAAATATTCTCAGCTGAATGCATCGATATAAAAACAATGTATCAATTCTCAAATGTATTCAATGTTATCACCTGAATAACATGAAATTTCAACAAGCATAATGTTACAATATAAAAATACGTAAATGACTAAACTCGTATTTTTTAACAATAGAATATCATTGCTAAAATATATCGTGCCTGCATGAAAATGCGTTCGTTGTATTCTTTTCGAGGTCATTGAAATTGATACTTTTCAGTTCCATCTAGTTGTCATGCAGTGAAAGCTGAAGGGAAATTCAGAGGACGGCTCTCTTTCGACGATCGATGTCGAAGCTCATATTTGCAACTGATCGCCTTGGGGAGCCTCGTTAATCTTTGATATTGGAAAATTGAGTCTTCTTGCGATCCCTTAGATGGTATCTTCGAAGGGGAATATGTTATCGCAATAAGGCAAGTGTCTTATTCCGAAACATTGGATGTCCACCATTGACGATGACAGTGTTCCATGTAAGTGAAATTTTTCCTCTTTCACATACTATATTGGGTAGCAATCCTGTGAATGATATCTGATTCAATTCCATAACCTATGTTTGAAGTACAAACTGGATAGTAAAAAATGTTTTTGAAGTAAAACTTATTTACGCGCGCTTGACTTGAGGAGCAAGCTGGTAAATGCGTGACGAGAGCGTTACGGAGTGTGATCGGAAGAGGCGAACGGGAGTTGAGAGGAGTTAGTGAAGATTGAAAGAGAGAGAGACAGTTCAGTTCCGTATATTACTGTAGGGGCAAGAGAGAGAGGTGCGAGCTGAAATTTGTAGTCGAGTAGGCTCTGAAGAATTAGAAGAAAGCTATCTTACGTTGCCACTAATTTTAGCAGGAGATTTCAAAGTTAATTTGACGTCCCAAGATAGACAACTCTTGATAAACTTTCTACGAGATAAATAAGAACTACAAATGAATAATAAACGAAATGAGCCTGATACAAGACATGAAACAGCAATCGATGCAGTTTTCTCTAGATATCTTGCTAATTTTCATTCAGAAACATATGTATTTCGCATTCCATAAGCCTATTGTCTTGGCCTTACAATCAACCATAGTAATTACTGATGTATCAGATGATGAAAATAATGGATAAAAATAAGAAATATATTCAAAAAAATTAATTTATATATATATAGGTATATAGGGGTGATTCATTTTTAGGCGATATTTTTTCCTGGTTGAACATGAAAATCTGATAATTTATAGAAAAAAATATATTTTCCCGTTGGAAAAAAATTGAAGTCAATTAGAGGCTTTGATTATTCAAATATTCGATTCCACATATAAATAACTCGGAAAACAGTTTTATTTTGGTTCAACTCGGTTTTTCGTTTTCGAAAAAAATTTTAAGGAAAAAATTTGTGTACAGATTTTGTAGGAAATTGAATTTGCTACAAAAATTATCTTTTGAGCAAACACTCTCCAATCAACAGTTTTTGAGTAGTAGAGCTGGAAAGGTGAATGTTATTGGATGTGAGATTTATTGAAGCTGCATACACATGACTGATGAATCAGGAAAGAAATCGTATTTCGTGTAATTTTTTTTTTGTAAATTGCAAAGCGCTCTTGGCTTTTACACTATCATCAGTGCGATACCTGCAAGTAAGTAATAGTCGTGACATTTAGTTCAAATTGATTATGTTTCACCAAAGTTCTTGTACTTTGAGTTTAGAAGATTCTCTTGTACATACTTGACGAGTAAATAATTCAAAAAAAAATTTGAAGTTCAATTCAAAATAAATGTCACGACTATTACTTACTTGCAACTATTGTACTGATGATGGCGTAAAAGCCGAAAGCACTTTGCAATTTACAAATTAAATATTTTTTTACACGAAATACGATTCCTTTCCTGATTAATGTTAATTGAAATTGAAAGCTTTCAATTTTACAGTGAATATCATTCACAGTAGATGCCATGAAGTTATCAAGTGTTATTTATAGAATATAATTTATATTTAGTGAATAACTATAAGCTTCAATGTACGAGTATGAATCGATAGAATTACTGAAATTACATTTTTTTCTTTCATTTTTGAGTTGATGGTAACAATAATGCTTGCTTATTATCATTCAGAAATTGTTTTCCATGCATTGTTATAACTTGCAATAAGTATTGTTTCTGTTCCTCATTATAAGTTGAACTCCGATTATATGATTCCACCAATTGAACTCCTTGCTCAGCAGTATCATTTACGACACATATTTTTTTTTTTATTGTTAAGTATGTATTATAATCTTCATCAGATTTTCATTAATCTGGATGTTATTTTAAAAATTCGGTAGGAAGTTGAAATCGCTCAAATCATACAAATTTTCAGTCACGAAGGAATCTTGACTTTTTTGTTATCAACACGCTTTAAATTTGTGGTTTCGCTAGCTTTTCAAGTCATTGCTTCATTTTTTCTACAAAAAAATTTTGATATCGAAAAATCCTGTTGAAAACGTGATTCGTACGGAAAATCGAATTTTTGAATGAGCTAAGCCTCTAATTGACTTAAAAAAAGTTCTAACGGGGATATTGTTTTTTTTTTATATGTTGTCAGATTTTCAGGTAGGACCAAGAAAAAGAATCGCCTAAAAATGAAACACCCTAATGTGTGTGTATATTATACATATATGAACATAAAAAAATTACCGTTCAATCATAAAGCAGAATTTTCCTGAAATTTTGATTTTGAACCATAGTTTCATATCCTGAACAACTCTTCTGAGTAAGTATATTATTATACGTATCATCTATGCGCTTCACGTCAAAGCCAACTTGTATTTGAAAAAACTGTCTTAAAAGTAATTTCTTGCGAAGGAGAGCTTAATCTTACAATCACAAAATGAAATTAAAAACTGTTTAGTCTATCACACCTCTTGTAAAGTCAATCCTGGGTCACACTGTGTATGTGAAAAAATATAGTTCGAAACTTTGATGAACCAACAATATTCGAAACGAAAATTATCAATCTTATCTCCTAAAAAAAATTATATTCTCGAGTAAATCTTTTGATGATATTCTTCATTAACGGTGTCCGGCTGCTGAAGACAACGACAGCCTTAGCAACTGAGGAGTCAAATAAAAATGTATGTGCACTATGCAAATTTTCTTGTCTAGCCACCCATTGAATTATTTATTGTTCCGGAAATGTTTGCTGTGTGATACAGGAGAGAATGTGATACATGCCAGACATGGTAATACCTTTGAAATTCAACTTGCCAGAACAGGAACCAGTTTAAAGGATTTTGGATTTCCAGTAGCGTAACAATATTTGCCGAAATGTTTGCCAATCATTTAGCATTGATGAACAATTTGATAATTGAATTCCTTCACACCTTTCTGTTTTTACCAGAGAATTTCAAATTAACCAACAAACAAATCCGAAGTGTCAATGAATATTACCACACAAATATAGAAAAATATAATAAATAGGTACAGAAATAGATTGAAAGCAACGGATATGAATCTGAAATACACACGATAAGTAGAAACTTGTCAGAAGCTTCTCAACAGATTTGGCCTATTTTGAGAATTTGGTTATTGCAAATTATAAACAATTATCTAGTTCATATTTCTGCCAGAATATAAAAATAATTACTTATATTTATAATTGATCCATTTTCTCGAAGTGTGTAAAGTAATTGTGTAAGTATGATTAAAAAAATGTGATTCTCTCAATCAGAATCAGCTCTTCCGTTCAAACACAGACAGTTTATTATTATAGATTTTCAGATTTGAACAATGAAACAAGTTACCAAGTTTTTAAGGATTGAGCTTTGTTACAAAATTGAGTTATCATGAGCAAATTGTTGTAAATCATCCGGGGGACTTCCCTAGCGGCTTCCAGAGACTTCCATTACTATGTATGAACACTACTAACACATAGATTGGGAAGAAGGCAAAAAAGGTCTTCGTCGACTTCGTCGAACCTTGAGCACACGATTTTTATGTTGACAAAATGAATCCACTCATGTTCGAAGGTGGTTGACAATTTTTCATGGTGAATTTAATTAGTATGGACTTCTATTGTCTAATATGATATAAAATGATTTGAAATCGCTGAAGAATCAATAAAATTGAAAAGAATAGCTGAACAGTCATATTAAACGAAAAAAATGAACTGAAATTACAATGAAATAAAATATAAACAACAATAGAAAATTAGTATCCACAATCGTCAGAAAATGATTGTGGATACTAACAATCGAAACGTCGTGAAGTAACATTGCTTGAAATCTTTTGACCGATATTACTTACCATTTTTAAGTTTATTAATGTATGTAAACCTCTGCTTTTTTCCACCTATCTTCACGAATATGTGAAGATGACCCGCTCTACAGAAAAAGGAGCTAACCACAGTCTTTCTCACAAGTAAACACCATAAATCTATATTTTAGATCTGCAGGTTATACCACAAGCTAGCTTGAATTGTCGTTTTTATAAATCTAACATATTTCTCTAGAAAAACTATCTTGTATGAAAATATAAAATATCAATAATTCAATTTTTTTCTGAAACTTTCGTCTTATTACCTTCGATGAAAATTGAAAAATATTCTACAGTAATCCATTGCTGAAAATTTGATGTGAAAAATCACACACCTCTTCTGGGGGTCAGATCCAGAATTTATTCTTTTGTTAATTACGTACCGTATTCCTTCATAGTCCATTGAAAAGTTACATTAAGGGTTGCGTTTTTCAGAGGACGCAATTTCATTTTTTCGATATGTATGGGGGGTCAGCAGAAGCTTAAGTTCAAGTTTGTGGGGTCGCCACCCTTGTCCCCCGGCCGCCATCTTGGAAAAGGGGCTGCAAAGGGTTTTCGCGCTGTGTCTCGTAAGCTAGCAACCCTACAGAAAATTTAATTGAATTTTCTACAAATTCATTTCTATTACTTTTTATCGTTAAGTGACCAACAAACCAACAAAGAAGATATAAACAAAAATAAGTGAAAATTTTGTAACAAGTTTCCTTTTGGAGGTTATAACTTTTTTCCAGTTCATTTTACAATAAAATGACATCACATCAATGTTGTAAAGGGTTTTCCAACGAAAATTTCCACTATGAAGTTATTCAATTTTATTCATTTTTCTAGGTTTTACAGCGCTCCAAACTTGACCAGATTGTCGAATGCTCATGGGGATACAATAATAACAAAAGGTTGGGCTTACTTTTCTATCTATATATTTTTTATTCATACAATTTATTAAGATCCCAAAATTCCTATGCTATTATTAAACTATTTTTGACCTTTTCCCACCATCTTGGAGGTAGAGTCTGGAGGCGCGTTTTTTTTTATGTGGTATCACCAGTAGGCTTAATCCACGGGTAATTTCTAGAAAAAATAATATTGTTTATTATCAAATATTGAAAAAGGTCTATCATAGTTATCATTTTTCCATTCTCTACTATGGTCCAGGCCGCGAGTCAAGATCTGAATCAGTATCCGAGGTGATTTTTGTGGTATAATGGAAGTTAGCGTTGGCGTCATTGCTGAAATCAGTCGAGATCACCTACAGACCTGTTTCGAGGTATTACCTCTCATCAGCTTAGGAAAGATCCAACAGCAAAGTGCCTGGGACTCAATTATTTTCAACGGAACTCGGCTGCATATATGAAACCTTCGTCTAAGAGAAAGATTTTTAACTAATAACAGCCTCATCTCGTGAACAAAGCCCCGAGCAGGAAAGAAACATCCCGTATACCAATACTCTCACAGAAATTAAAACAAGTCTGAAGACTGCATCTGTCTCAATCTACCTACACAGTAAGTTCTAAAATTCCTTCGCCAAAATCGGCTATGGAAAAAATATGCTTGGATCATAACCCTTGAAGGTTTATTAGTAAAATATTTCAACAATTAAATAAAAATTTTCCACTGATTATCAAATGATATTGATATCAGATCTGAAAATGAGTGGCTTATTTTTTTCCATTGACGCTAATTGATTTGCGCATCATTGTAAATGAAGCTTTACATCCTCATGCCGCCGACGTAGAAACACATCATTTATCAAATTGTCTGTATCCTGTCCTTCACTATTCCGGAAATCTTAAGGCCGATAACAACTCTTTCACCGCCCATGTTCATGATAAAAACGGAGATGATCTTTTTTTTATCAAACACATTCAAAATTGTTGTCATCTTTCCCACAACCTTTAGATCAGAGTATGTCTTCAGTATTTCGAAGATCTTTGTTTTAATTTTTTTTAAATTTCTTAATTGGAAGACTAATAATTGACAGAATACAATTTTCAATAAACATGCCAAAATAGAGATGAAGAACAAGCAAACAACTACTCCCTAGGCGGATATTGAATTACATAGTTATGACTTTTTCTTTCTTGAATTATGTGAGGAATTCAATGAGAATTTTCGAAGAAGCAGCCAAGCAAATTATGTTGAATTTCGAGATCGCAGATATTTTTGTCTTCTTCAGATTTGAAAGCATGGAAAAGAAACATTTATAACTTGTAATTAAATGGACACAGTGCAACAGCAGATACTTGGTGAATTGATTTACGTCCTAATATAATGTTCACAATACTTCTTCAAAACTGCTTTGGTGGACAAAACTTAAAAACTGCGAATCAAGACGAGCAACAGCGTTTGAATGTTGAGTAAAATATTTGCTATATAAAATTATTAAAAGAAATATGAAAAAGATGATAGGCTAAGTGCATGCATTCACCAATAGCCTTATTGTATATTCACCGAAAATCAATTTGAAAAATTCAACGATTTTTTTATAACACAACTTTTTTCTTTTTTTGATTCGAGCTTTTCTTTTTCTCTCTTATAACTTGCTTCGAGTTGTTTCGAATCCCTTTCTCACCTTTCCTAATGTGAAAAATGTTGTGATGAATTGTCTCTCAGGTCAAGTCATTGGTCAGTCAGTATCAGAATTGCAATTTTTATGTGATAGATATCATATTAAAAATGGAGAAGGTATGCAATGTCGTTTATGTCCCTAATAATAATGGAAAGTAAAAATATTCTAAAACACTTTACAACGCTTTTCAATACACCAAAACACTTGTTTCTGAACTAAATTAGTTTAATTACGTCAAGAGCTATTAAATAATGAACACGTGATGCGGTTTTGAGAACTATTATGGAAAAATTACATAATGAAGTATTCAAGTAAGTTTATTGTAGATTTTCATCAAGTTTTGACCAATTTCATCATTATCCTTGATATATTTTCAACCAAGGAAATTATTCAAATATCGTCAAGTCAGCATCGGATAACATTTTCATGTCAGAAATTATTTTTAATATCCACAGAGTTTATCAATAAACGTATATTTGAAGAGTACTGGAGAACTACTTAATGTGTGGTACTCAGTATCTGAACCCATTTCAGGACTTACCGCCTTGATAAAACGAATCAAAAATAGAAAGAGCTCAAAAATCTCAATTTCTCAATAATATGGTTGAACAATATTTGAAATCCATAGATCTATTATCAACAATTTCATGCCTGACATTTCAACAGCAGACTAATCTATTCATAAAACCACCGACATCAATAACTAAGCGGTCCTACAAAATATAAAAGCAAAATAAAGCGATCCACAGACGTAATGAAAAACAAAAAATATTGCAGGAATTCAAAACCTTCCAATTGGTCTCAGGAAAACAGTACTAGCCCTATTTACCAAGGACTGAAAGTTGTAGTTCTGACCCTAAAACAGTACTGGTTGAAAATTTTCTCAAGAAGTAAAATAATTGGGAGTAATAATCGACCAGAAACTAACTTTTGTAAGAACCCAATTCTGCGATACCATATTATTGCATGAAAGATCAGGTGGTAGCCGGCTGGCTAATGAGATCACACAAAAACTCGCAGCTATTTCAAATAATAGTTCTATGGCAGTTTTGGAACCAATGGTATTCACCATGTATCGTCTGAATCTTTCTTGGAATCCCAGGTTGGTAGATAAGACTTCGGTATTTCTTAGTTCTCAGAAGTACTGAATTTGGGTATTTCGTTCAGATTTTAAGAACAAAACACAAGCACTACACGAAAATCTTCAAGGCGCTCTAAGAGCGATGCTTCTGCGAAAGTAGCGATTCACATCGGATTTGAATCGCTAGAGATTAGATCCATTTGGAAAAACGTTCTCAAGAAGTTTATTTCACATAAACGCAGTTCTCCAACTGAAAAAGTTCTTGAACAGTGAAGTTCAAGGTGTACTGAGTTGAACCTCAAAACGATGAGCAGCCACAGTCCGTCGTGTATTTCTAATATGTACCGCTCTTGATGGGATCAACTGTGTCAAGTCACTTGAACACTTCCCGTTATAGGGGGACAAATAGAAGAGATGTTCCAGACTATCAAGTGATGTTTGCGTCTCCAATCAGGCGGATGCCTCTTTTTTGGATGGAATCCAGCAGTTTCAGAATACACTTGGGAGCGGCGCTCCATACATGAGAACAATACTCCAAAGAAGGTCTGATCTGAACTTTATAAAGTTGCTGAGGTGTGTGATTGTGCCAAGACATATCGGTGTCCATTTCAACCCCCAATAAACTTATCAAAGCAGAAAGCGGAATTGTCTGTCCTGACATTATTATATCCGGTTCGGAAACATTCATCTTTTTGGAGAAAATCGATGCCTAGATTTTTGTGGCATTGAACTGAACCTGATTACTTTAACCACAATTCTAAATCACTTCTAGATTCTCATTAAGAGATGCAACCTCCTGCTGCTGGTGAAGATGTGCATCCGCAGCCGATGTCCTGAAATCCAAATGGAATATCGAGACAAGTGTGCTGTCGTCAGCAAATAAATATATTGGATTCTAATTTTTTTTTCAAAAAGACGTTGATAAAAAGAGGGTTGGAGACAATATGGATCCCTGGGGAACACCAGAGTTGGTAGTAAAAGGATTCGAGAGATTTCCATCGACAGCCACTTACAGGGAATACTCTTTCAGGAAGCTGGAGAGCCATATACAAAATTGATACGACAAGCCATAGCATCGAAGTTTGGCCAACAGACCCTCATGCCAAAGGCCTTAGTAATATCAAGCGCAACAGCTCTTGACTCTCTAAGTTTCGATTGCGCTATTCCAAATATGGGTAACATTCGATAGAAGGTCTGTTGATCTTTGTTTCTGAAAGCCATATTAATGATCGCTCAAGATGTTAAAACCTTTCAAATATTTAAGAATATGGTAGTTTTCGGCTTTCTCCATATATGATTTCGTTCATATCAAGACAGATGTTAACAAAAAACCCATTTCAACCCATGAAAAATCACATGAACAGTTGTACCCTCAGCTGAAATTGAATTGAAATGACTGAAAGCAAAGTACATTCTCAAATAAATTTACCCAAAATAATCATTTGAATGAGCGTTCCACAAAATAGATGGAGATTATTCCAGTTTCATCGCTGCAGATGCAGGAAATATTGTATATAATTCTGAGAAAATTCATATTCGAATCATCAAATGATTCAGTTAAAAATTAATCATACTCGAAAGGGAAGACACAGGACCAAGCAAATACTATCAGCAACAGCACTGAAATGTTTGAAGTGCAAATAATCTCGTAACTCTACACATTGGTCAATTATGTAGGTAGAAAGAGATGAAGAAAAGAAGCGAGTGGTATTAAAGAGGGAAGTTACTTAATTAGAAACGTTCATGGACCGCCAATTAATCTCAAGAATCAGGGAAAAACATTCTCTCTGATTTCTTCAGTTCATTATTACATTGCTCTATATTCCACTACATTCCATATGTCGATTGTTTAACCATTTTTATTTCATATAAATAATTTTCTCGAATAATATATGTTTTCAATTGAATAAATTGATCTTTTCATCGATTTGTCGTTACCTAAGAAGTACATCTGCCGTATCTAACGACATTGCTTCTTTGCGATAATTATTATATCATCCTGATTCCTGGAACTCAAAAATTTGAGATTTGATTCTCCAGTCCGGACCTGAACCTCGATGAAGATGCGAATTCAAATATTTTCCAAATGCTCCCTAATTCAGTTTGCCCTTGTAAAGATCACGACAAACTATCAATATTAATATCTAGGATATGGCAATCCAAAATAGAAGGTTTGTTTACTCATCCAAAATTCCACTAATTGGATAGTAATTGCGATTCATATGTAAAATGAGTAGGTACGCGATTCTACTGGCAGTTGAGAGGTCGACACCTAAAACACACCCAGATACACTACAATGTCTAGTGTTCAACCTTGGGCAGATGAATATCCTCTTCGAAAAAGATGACTGGACAACCTTGACAAGGCTGTGAAGTGAAGAGAAATGTGAGAAGATTAGTATACTTTCAAATATGTCGAACCTAATAAATTCACTTGTTTCTGGCAACAATAGCCTATTTTTTATTAACACTGAAACAAGTAACAGGATCTTTTTCGTTCAAAGAATTTGGCAATACTTATCTTTGTATCAGATCTTCTGTTGAACAGATTGAAAGTTATTTAAACATCCATTGAAATATTTTATTGAAAATTGAAGAAACAAAATAAAATTCAACTTTAGTTCGTTTATCAGCTAAATCAGTAGCTATAGTAATTGACAAAATCGAGAGTCAAATGAGATCGAACCGTCAATAATAAACTCCTTTTCCAATCAATTCAGATTTTGAATTCTCAATAATGTTCCTATGAAAAAAAGTTTGTCATCAGTCGTTGACTCTACAGAAACATCGGCTTACTGTTCTTCAGATTAAAAATCCAATTTTTAGCTGATTTTCAAGTATTTTATCTCGATATGCCTTACTATTTGATCTTTCATACGATACAGAATCATTAAAAAACCTTAAAGTTTTCATATAAATAACGGTTACAGTTCTTTTTAACGAAAGTTGAGTTCTCCCAAAAATCGTTCCAATTATAAAATAACCTCCACTCAATCCTACTCAGGGCTACGCATTACAGAAAAAAAGAGAAATAATTTGAGTTTTTTTCTGGGTGCGTAATTGATAAAATAATTCAGATAATACAAAAATTCATATCAATTTATAGCAGTATACATGAAAAAATTGCTTTTGAGCAGCCATTGAAACAAAACTGGTCCACCCGAAAGAAGAATTTACATAAGCCACTGCTTCTGCTGATAAAGGTTTTTGGTTCCAAAATCATCCTTTTTTTGTCCGTCGAACTGCTCGAACACTTTTCAGCGCTGTTCTATTCCGTAATTTTTGTGTGTAAGACTGTTACATCCGATAGATATAGTTATTTAGAAATTCCATTCTACAAATAACCACACAGAAAAAATATCAGTGAGGATCGAGATCAAGAGGTCATTGAGTAGGGTTATGCGTTCCTAACTATTCATCATTGAACAATATGACCAGAGGCCAATACTTCCAATTTTTCTGGAATTAGAGATCATGTCTCTTTATCCTCATCATGAACCCTACAGATCTTGCACCATTCAAGGACCCATCATCGAAAACGATCCACAAATCTGATTATTTCACGCCAAAATCAATGCCAAAACATACCTAGGGGGACCACTTCAATCCACGTATCAGGATGTAGGCTTTCACTGCCGGAGTCACGAATGAAGAGAACAAAATCCAAGCTGATAAGACGTGATCGAATGGAACTTGTAGTACCATACTCGTACGGAGCTTTCTCGAATAGATAAGATTTTTTGTGTCTTTACCTATCTTTGACCAACTGAATTCAGAAGAAATTCGCCCGTCTCACCTTTTGGGACTCACCCCCCAACTTTGAAGAAAAATCGCTTTATCGGTAATCATTCAAATCGCATCGTATCTGGAAATTAATATTCCCTGTGGTTCCACTGGTCGAAGGCATAGTGGCCAATATCGAATCATCTATTAGAGTACTGACACAAAAGGAAGTGAAGAAAAAGTGAAAGGAATATGCGCGT
This sequence comes from Leptinotarsa lineolata, assembly GCA_015342045.1. Lineage (NCBI taxonomy): Eukaryota > Metazoa > Arthropoda > Insecta > Coleoptera > Chrysomelidae > Leptinotarsa > Leptinotarsa lineolata. Next base: position 6,826 of record WOGR01001328.1, on the reverse strand, counting down.
ATCCTCCAATTCGCTAAGTCGCGAAATCGAACATCAGCGCTAAAGAATGTGCAGCAGTTGAATGCTGACAAGGAGATTATGATGCACTTTGCAGATAAGACGGCATTTCTGAACACTAACGATTACTAAGATGTTATCTTGTTAATTTAGACCCAGCAAGATGCTCAAACGTGACCCAACAACCACTGTACCGAGGAAAACCAACCAATGGAAATTTTCCAAATCCATCTGAAGACAAGCACCAACTTCGAGAATTTTAAGTCTGAAATTCACAAAGCAAAACTTCCTCTTCGTTCAATCTTCAATCAACGCCATTAGTTCACCTACTCATTCCCTTGCGAAATACTCCACGAACCTACTGCAGCTATACATAGAAAAAGGATAATCTCATATCAGTGACTCAACTCACTTGGTCAAGATATTAAGTAATTTGGATATGCAGCCAAATTATATTCTTTTTTTTTTACTACTACTGACCATTTCTCCCAGGTCTCCGGAAAACACTGCGGCCTCATGGACTTGTTGCTTTTTACTCCCATTTCTTTCTTGATACATATTCCAATAATTTTGTGCTCTGTATCAGAACGTGCAGGTCCCTCATAGAAAGTATATCATATTCTTCTTGATATAATTTCAGTTGTACATGAATTGTTTTCCTTATGATCCAATGCTCGCATTCAAATAAAATATAACGAGCTCTCTGTTGCATTGTCTACAATTGAGGTCTCCGTTGTATAGCCCTATTTTGTTCAGATGTCCTTTCAATGAACAGTGTGCAATGAGTGGTCCTGTAATCGTTCTGAGCCGATATGTGCTTTGTTGGAGCACTTCTTCAGTTGTCTTCTGAGACGGTTCCTTTTTGAGGATTTTTCCGTGTGTGTTCCCTGGTATGTCTTTCCAGTACTCTCTTTGTTTCTTGTTGACCAACTTTCTGATCTGAACCATTGTTCAACGGTTTGAAATTTGGCATCCCATCTTCCGAGAAAGTCCTTGAGAATACCATTGCTAGTGTTGAAAGTTCGATTCAATATATACCGAAGGGACTAGTTCAGGAGAAAGTCAGGAATCAAATTTCCAGGAACATGATAACAGATAAACCAAAACATTTATTAAAAGATGATGAAAACAAAAAGAAACAATCAAGCGATTGAAAGACAAAGACGTCTTTTATTTAAAAGCCGATAAAAGTAACAAAGTAGTAATTCTGGATAAATCGGACAACTACGAGAGGGTCATTTCTCTTATCACTAATGGACCGTACGCGAAATTATCTAGGAACCCGTTACCAAAGATGATTGCAGAAGTAAAAGACGTCCTCAGGAAATGCGACAACATACTAACCCCTCAACTGAAACGGAACCCACAAGTTTCCAACTCAACGGTGTCAAAATTATATTGCCTCCCAAAAATTCACAAACCGTGAAAATCAATGCGCCCCATCGTGTCAGCTATTGGATCTCCTTCCCACCAAATAGTAAAATGGCTCACTAGGAATTTTGAAAGTTTGCCTATTGGGAAACTCCTTAGAGTTCATTCTGCAAGAAGGTGAGATTTCAGTTTCCTCTTACATGAGTTTCTTATTTCCTAGCGTCCCAATTCCACAGATCTAACAATACCTCAGGGAATTGCTAGAGAAAAATTATTTCAATAACAACGAAATTGATGAATTACTTTCTCTCACTCATTTGTATATGAAACAAAACCGTTTTCTACCTGAAACGGTTTTATATATGAAACAAAACCGTTTTCAGGTAGGAAGTGTTCAACACTTTTATGGGAATGTTGCTTGTACAAAAATGAAAAATTCAATTTTGTAGCTATTGCACCAGTCCTGTATACTCCCAATATCTGAAAATATAATTTTGTGGAGATCTACGGTAATAGTTATTACTGTGTCACCATTTGGTGGTGTAATCTGTGAATAAAATGAATTTGCCCGTTATACTTATTCAACGATGTCAGATCATATATAAATACAAAAGGAAGATAATGGGAGCAAGAATAGACACTTGAGGAATTCCACTGTTTATACAAACTACAATTGATGAAGAGGTTGATGTTTTAACAATTTGACTCCTGCCGGTAAGATATGATACAAACCACTCATGAATTCCATGATTCACATAATCGAATGCTTTGAAGAAATCACAGAAAACGGCTGCCGCTAAATTATGATTGTTGATGTTATTATCAACTTCTTAAAGGATAATATGGCATGATTAGTACACTTTTTCGGTTGGATTTTACAGTAAAACAAGTGACACTTTTCATAGTAAATTAAATATGGGCTCTTCAATTATTATACAAAATATGTCGAATCTAATCCAAAATTGATTGTTTTGCGACGTTCGAATTCTTCATAGCAAACAATATTTCCTGAATTAAGAATGGGGACGATTTCCTAATGTTACATATTTTGTTGGGTGACACAGAATAATAACATATAGTTTTTCATACAAAAAAAGTAATTGTCTTTGAAACTTTTTTCATTCAGTTTCATTGAATTGATTGATACTGTCTTTCTGTTATTTTATAAGTAAGAGCTGCCTTGTACATAGGCAACTTATTCAAGAGTGATACTGTATTGAGGATTGCCTGGCTAGCTGGTAGAGGAACATAGAAAGGAACGCTATTGCTTAATTGTCAGATTTAGAGATTACACCTACTTTTGCCAAAATTACCTTTCCATTTATGATTATTACATTATTACACACATCAGTCATGCCACTATGGAATCAAAACCTATGCAATATGATGTTTTAACTGAGATACTTTATAAGCAAGGTTGGCAGGAGTGACATTTTAAAAATATTTTGTTTTGTAGGGAAGTAAACAGTAGGTACCTACCTACCTACATTATTTTTATAATGTAAGTATCTGGAAACAAGTTTTCATTAATATCAATTTTTATATCAGTTTTACTATGTCAGTGTGTTACAAAAGGTAATATATAACTACCGAGAGAGAATCCCAGGTATTAATAGCGGGATATCTTACAGTTGATGTCTGCGTTCTAATTGAAAACTCTTATTTAAAATGGAAGGCAAAGCAACGTAGAGTGAATGTTATCCTGAAACAACAATAAAATAATTTTTCTTTGATATTTGATTCACTAATTTCGATTAAATTGTGATAGTCAGTCCCGAGTTCACAAATTCCCCTAGTTCAGCCGGGCTATCTTTAAGAATAATGATGCATCCATTTCGTTGAGGCCCCTAACCGATATTCCTTGCACATTTTGCCATATTGCATACTTGTGTAGGTACTATGGTGTCATGTAGTTCATGAACACTTCAGTCTGAATTCGCCCTGGTCTTGCATTTTCTATTATTACAAGATATTCTGGAGATATAGTGATGTGTCTTCGGAACTGCTCTTTCACCTCCTGCTCAGTTTGTTGATAGTGGTTGCTTCTTTTATCTTTGGTCAGCAAACCAGAGATGCATATGTTGCTACCACTGTGTATGGCAATATAAATCATCAATGCAACCTTGTTGTTTCCAGGTCATCATTACTTACAGACATTTTACTTTCCCTGAAAATAACTATTGCCATATCTTCAACGAAGAGTTGACCTTATCCTATTACTTCTCTATCTTGATCTGTCTCTCAGTTTGGTGAGTGATTTTTAAGTTTTAGTGACTATGACTTTCTTCACGGATGAAAAAACACAGTACTACAGGAAAATCCTTAAGGCGCTTTAATAGCGGTGCCTGTGCGAATGTAGCGATTCACATTAGATTTGAATCATTGGAGATTAAATCCATTTGGAAAAACATTCTCAGTGTATTCCATATAAACGCAGTTCTCCAAATGAAAGAGTTCTTAAACAGTGAAGTTCGAGTTGTACTTAGTTGAACCTCAAAACGATGACCAGCCATAGTATGTTGCCTATTTCTTTTATTCACCACTCTTGGTGGAATCAAAAGTGCCAAGTCACTTGAACACTTTCCGTGAAAGTATCTATAGATGAGAAAAAATTCTCAAACCTTTCTTCGATTAGACTTTCAAAATTGCAAGTGATATTCGCGTCTCCATTCAGTCGGATGGCTCTTTGTGAATGGAATGCGGCAACTTCAAGGTATGCTTAGGGGCGGAGCTCCATACATGAGACTAATACTCCAAAGAAGGTTTGATCTGAGCTTTATAAAGCATCAAGAGTTGCTGAGGTATGTACAGTTTTCTCGTTCGGAACAGTGTTCCAAGCTTTTGAGAAGCAGCCTTTGCATTTCCAGCGACATGATTGTACCCAGACATATTTTGATGTCCATTTCAACCCCCAACAAACATATCGAGGCGGAATGTCTGTCCTAACATCATTTTATCCGGTTCGGAGACATTCATTTTTTTGGAGAAAACCTATGCCTAGGTGGCATTGAATTCAACCTGGTTACTTTCACCCCAATTCAAAATCACCTCTAGATCCTCATTAAGATATGCAACTTCCTGCTGCCGGTGAAGATGTGCATACGCAGCCGATGTTCTGGAATCTAATTGGAATGACGAGAGAAGTGTACCTACTGTCGTCATGGATCCTTGAGGAACACCAGCGTTGATGGTGAAAGTATTAGAGAAATATCCAATAACGGCCACTTGCATGGAACGTTCTTTCAGGAAGCTGGAGAGTCATACACATAAATAATCTGATAAGCCATAGCATCGAAGTCTGGCCAGCAAACCTTCATGCCACACACGGTTAAAGGCCTTAAATATATCTAACGCAACAGCTTGTTGTTATTGTTGGTTATTACTGAGTTGTTTTTTTTTCGATGACTCTTTCGATTATCATGAACTGAAAGTGAAGAATTTTTTTATGTGTAAGTAAATAATTAAGAGATTATAATAACAAATGACAAACTTTTAATAAAAACTCATGCATATAGGTAATAGTAAGAACACTTTTCCCACAAGCACCAATCGGGATACAATACAGTCTCTCTGTTGCTAGTTTTTATCCAAAGTCGTTTATTCTACCATTGAAACTGGACAGAAAGTATAGCATATTGATAAATTAAAAACTAGATAGGTGTCTAAATATATAAATCGAAGACATTCTTCAAGTTCAGCTTCTATAACAACCTGGAATATGGGTCAGGATTTTGATTTACATTATATTCAGACGGGCGGAATATCCCACGATTTTTTAATTTTATCAAGTAACAAAAACAAATTATTTGCCCCATCACTACCTGCGTATTTATCAACAACTAAATTTGAACCATAGGTGTTTATATACGTTATATCATACATATAGATCAAAGGTAATTAGAATAATGGATGTACCGTTAGTTGCCTATCCTTTTACACGAAATGTTGAGACAATGTAGGCCCAGAATATTGGAAGGTATTATATTTGAAGTTTTATACTTGTGATAACGCTGAACTCATAATTTGTATTCAGTTTAAAAAGGAATGATAAAAAGTTATGCGCACAATGCAATTCATTTCACTTCATGAATATATTTCATATTCGCTAACGACAAAAAATCAAAATTTAAAACACATATACAGTTTTCCATTCTCGTGCTTGGGGCATGTGCTATTCGACCATGCATTACGTAAACATTATCAACGACGTACTTCTCAGTCTCCCAAGAATGAGTCGGTTCTTAATCAAACAAGGAAAACAAACATAAGCGTTGTCGCGAGGTTTTTAAAAATTTGTAAACAGTAAAGTGTGTCAACACTGTCACATTTTGAACGAATTACTCGGTTTTATGAGAAAACAATTAATCAAACCACTTGATCTAAGTAACAAATGTGCTTTTGTGTTGCGTAAAGAATTGGTGAAGCTCTGGGATATATTTTTGGACCCGGTTTCATTGAGTAAAGATGCGAAATTCGTGCATGTGCCCTGTTGTTGTTGGTACAGTGTAACTGCAAGTATAATTATTACAAAGTGGGTGTTAAATATATTTATTTATTAATATATTCGCGATCGATTACATTGCTTGAAGAAAAAATGCAGCGGCGAGGTGAAATTGTAGAAACAATCATAAGTATGTTGTCAACGTGCGAGAGTAAAATAAGAATTATTGGTGCTGCGATGACCCTCTGAAATGTTTTATTTTGATCAAAATGCTTGTAAGTACAAACTTTTTATTCATCTATTCGAAAATGGATTGTTGTTCGCAAATAATTTCTATTGATGAATATGTTAGGAAATTAAAAAGTACCCCCATTAAGCATCTTAATATAATAGACCGGCATCCGCCCTGAAGTTATTTTAAAACTGTCCTAAAATTAGAGAGGAGTCTTGTAGCTATACCTCACATAAGTGCTAGATGCAGAAATATTTACAGTCACTCTCTGAGATGAAACCCTCATTTACGAGAGTCTGTTTCATCACTCTACAGTCTATACCATTGACGCATCCAAAAAAATTACTGAAGAGGGTGCATCGATTTTTTCCAGTATTCGCTTATTGAAGAATTCTGACAAATTTAATCTATTGTTTACATTTTAGGTATGTGATCAAAACAAAATTCAATATATCATTGGCAACGCAACACTTCAGTTCACTCCCCCTCTTTTGAAACACATGTGCAAGTATACATGACCGGAAAATTTTGCAAAGGGTTTAGTGCCGTCTTTAATTTTGAAAAAACTTCGATATAATCCAAAAGTGTTAAATACATAATTGAGTGTAATTATACTCAAGCTTTCGAGCATACAGGGTGTTTCAAATTCAATCCTCACCATTGGGATCTCGGAAACTATGAGAGATACGAAGATGGTTAAATTAGGGCAAAGTTGCGCATTTACCTGACTAACAATGTGCCGTTGAGAAAGTTCTGAAATTCCAGAATATCCGGAAAAAACAGAA